>JAXGGA010022198.1:0-15379 GCA_038373865.1 Uloborus plumipes | reverse complement strand
TGCATTATTTAAATAGTAATAATTACTCGCAGTTTGATTTAATGGAGTAGAATTTTAAACTCCTCAAATGCTGATAAAAATGACAACACTTGTACATTTTCAAAACGGCGGGGCAAACATTTGACACTTGATGGAACGTTATTATTAACATCAAAACAAGTTATTTTTTAAAAGTATTTTTTTGAGTACTGAAAAGTATTAAATATTGACATTAAGCATGCCAGCAGTGTAAATTGCATTTGAACACTATTTAAAATTTATACCATTGCATGACATAACAATAAACACATACATATCAAAATATCAATTTAACAGCAATTTTGAATCATAAAACATACCCATACAGTAAAAATACTTTCTAAAATTGCTACTGGTCATAGTTTTCTTTTTGATTAAAATTAAAATTTCACTTTTCCAAAAGTTTATAGACAACTCATTATTTTTCTTTGGATAGTAAAATTTAAGATGTTTTTTTCTAATAACTTCATTGAACAATAGTTTGAAGAACAATAGCTTAAAGAACAATAAATTGAAGAACTTCTGGCAGTGTCGACTTTACGTATGTGCTAGTTGGGCTAACCTAGGATGGTAAGATTGTGAGGGCGGCACATCTTTTTTTATCATATCAAAAAATGAAAACGTTAAGAATGAGCCCTCGTTTTGTTTTTCCTTCAAATATTTTAAACATTTTTCATGAATTACCAAAGCAATAGATAAGACATGGCATTTATACAGTCTCTAATATTGTATATAAAGAGCTGAATACCCAATTTTACTTCCTTGCCACTATGCTTTCCTTGTTTCAATATGGCATCCTTGAAGGTGCCATTTACAAAATTATAAGTATACAATATTTACAGAATTATAAGAATACAATATTTACAAAATTATAAGAATGCACTATTTACAGAATTATATAAGAATATATAATCTTTACAGAACTATTTATGCATTATTAAAATAGTAATAATTACTCGCAGTTTGATTTAATGGAGTAGAATTTTAAACTCCTCAAATGCTGATAAAAATGACAACACTTGTACATTTTCAAAACGGCGGGGCAAACATTTGACACTTGATGGAACGTTATTATTAACATCAAAACAAGTTATTTTTTAAAAGTATTTTTTTGAGTACTGAAAAGTATTAAATAGTGACATTACGCAATGCCAGCAGTGTAAATTGCATTTTAAACACTATTTAAAATTTATACCATTGCATGACATAACAATAAACACATACGTATCAAAATATCAATTTAACAGCAATTTTGAATCAGAAAACATACCCATACCGTAAAAATACTTTCTAAAATTGCTACCGGTCATAGTTTCTTTTTGATTAAAATTAAAATTTCGCTTTTCCAAAAGTTTATAGACAACTCATTATTTTTCTTTGGATATTAAAATTTAAGATATTTTTTTCTAATAACTTCCGTGAACAATAGTTTGAAGAACAATAGTTTGAAGAACTTCTGGCAGTGTCGTCTTTACATATGTGCTAGTTGGGCTAGCCTAGGATGGTAAGATTGTGAGGGCGGCACATCTTTTTTTATCATATCAAAAAATGAAAACGTTAAGAATGAGCCCTCGTTTTGTTTTTCCTTCAAATATTTTAAACATTTTTCATAAATTACCAAAGCAATAGATAAGACATGGCATTTATACAGTCTCTAATATTGTATATAAAGAGCTGAATACCCAATTTTACTTCCTTGCCACTATGCTTTCCTTGTTTCAATATGGCATCCCTGAAGGTGCCATTTACAAAATTATAAGTATACAATATTTACAGAATTATAAGAATACAATATTTACAAAATTATAAGAATGCACTATTTACAGAATTATATAAGAATATATAATCCTTACAGAACTATTTATGCATTATTTAAATAGTAATAATTACTCGCAGTTTGATTTAATGGAGTAGAATTTTAAACTCCTCAAATGCTGATAAAAATGACAACACTTGTACATTTTCAAAACGGCGGGGCAAACATTTGACACTTGATGGAACGTTATTATTAACATCAAAACAAGTTATTTTTTAAAAGTATTTTTTTGAGTACTGAAAAGTATTAAATATTGACATTAAGCATGCCAGCAGTGTAAATTGCATTTGAACACTATTTAAAATTTATACCATTGCATGACATAACAATAAACACATACATATCAAAATATCAATTTAACAGCAATTTTGAATCATAAAACATACCCATACAGTAAAAATACTTTCTAAAATTGCTACCGGTCATAGTTTTCTTTTTGATTAAAATTAAAATTTCACTTTTCCAAAAGTTTATAGACAACTCATTATTTTTCTTTGGATAATAAAATTTAAGATGTTTTTTTCTAATAACTTCATTGAACAATAGTTTGAAGAACAATAGCTTAAAGAACAATAAATTGAAGAACTTCTGGCAGTGTCGACTTTACGTATGTGCTAGTTGGGCTAACCTAGGATGGTAAGATTGTGAGGGCGGCACATCTTTTTTTATCATATCAAAAAATGAAAACGCTAAGAATGAGCCCTCGTTTTGTTTTTCCTTCAAATATTTTAAACATTTTTCATAAATTACCAAAGCAATAGATAAGACATGGCATTTATACAGTCTCTAATATTGTATATAAAGAGCTGAATACCCAATTTTACTTCCTTGCCACTATGCTTTCCTTGTTTTAATATGGCATCCTTGAAGGTGCCATTTACAAAATTATAAGTATACAATATTTACAGAATTATAAGAATACAATATTTACATAATTATAAGAATACAATATTTACAAAATTATAAGAATGCACTATTTACAGAATTATATAAGAATATATAATCTTTACATAACTATTTATGCATTATTTAAATAGTAATAATTACTCGCAGTTTGATTTAATGAAGTAGAATTTTAAATTCCTCAAATGCTGATAAAAAATGAAAACAGTTTTACATTTTAAAAACAGCGGGGCAAACATTTGACACTTGATGGAACGTTATTATTAACATCAAAACAAGTTACACTAGTCGACAAATTTTCACTTTTTTTCCCCTAACAAAGATGAAATTAACTGTTTTTAACTAATTTTGCAGTGTAGAATTCAAAAATAATAGTAAAAAAGCTGCAGCACGTACAGTTTTTTTGTTATGAATTTCTAAAAAGTACTGAACATAACTGAAAAAACAGATAAAACACACCATTTTTCAAGACGAAAGAATCGTAATATTAACTCCAAACTTTTTTTGAAGTTTCAAGAGAGACTTAAAGTTTAAAATCATGACCACTAATAGCAAAGAAGGGGTTCTTAGGGGGGTGTACCCCCTAAAAATGAGCAAAAAATCAACAAAAATGATCTTTTAATTCTTGTTTTTTTTAAATGACGTTTTTAAAAAAAAATTCGATGTAAAATCAGAGGATAGGACCCCCTCCTATGATTCCTACGTCCGAAAAAATTTTCGCGCTGTAAAAAATAAAAAAAATTAAAAACCGATTTTATGACTGTCGCACGCTAAATACGAGACACATCGCAGGTCTTCAGAAAGGTTGCGTATTCTTTCTGGTTCTTATGTAAAATTATCTCCAAAATCCAAATATAGCCCCTTTCCTCTCCATCACTCTCCACTTTTTGCCGAAAGCTTCCCCCCCCCGCCCCCTCTGATACTGCGTGATGCGTGATACTGATGAAGCGTGTGTCAGTCTTAAGATCTTTTTTTTTTTTTTTTAATTTTATTTTACAGCGCGAAAATTTTTTTGGGCATAGGAATAATGTCTTATACTCTGATTTTACACCAGAAAAAAAATTTAAAACGTCATATTAAAGAAACCAGAATAAAAAGATACTTTTTCATGATTTTTTGCATATTTTGAGGGGATACACTCCCCTCGTCCCCCCTTTTTGTTATCGGTGGTCATGATTTCGGAGTTTGAGTCTCCCTTCACCTCCAAAAAAATTTAGGATTCAATATTTTGCTCCTTTTCCCTCCAAAAATAGGCTTTTGGTGCGAAAATCATAAAAAATAGTAAAAAATTATTTTTTTTATTACGGAAAATTGAGACGTGGTGGGACTTTTTTACTTGCAGGTATTTAAATAACTATATGAATACGTAATAAAAATAATAATTTGGTTGTTGTTAGTGAACCACTGTCGACCAGTGTTATTTTTCAAAAGTATTTTTTTGAGTACTGAAAAGTATTAAATAGTGACATTACGCAATGCCAGCAGTGTAAATTGCATTTTAAACACTATTTAAAATTTATACCATTGCATGACATAATAATAAACACATACATATCAAAATCTCAATTTAACAGCACTTTTGAATCATAAAATATATACCCATACAGTAAAAATACTTTCTAAAATTGTTACCGTTTTTTTTTTTTTTTGATTAAAATTAAAATTTTACTTTTCCAAAAGTTTATAGACAACTCATTATTTTTCTTTGGATATTAAAATTTAAGATGTTTTTTTCTAATAACTTCATTGAATAAGAGTTTGACGAACACTAGTTTGAAGAACTTCTGGCAGTGTCATCTTTACGTATGTGCTAGTTGGGCTAGCCTAGGATGGTAAGATTGTGAGGGCGGCACATCTTTTTTTATCATATCAAAAATGAAAACGTTAAGAATGAGCCCCCGTTTTGTTTTTCCTTCAAATATTTTAAACATTTTTCATAAAATAC
Source organism: Uloborus plumipes (assembly GCA_038373865.1). Lineage (NCBI taxonomy): Eukaryota > Metazoa > Arthropoda > Arachnida > Araneae > Uloboridae > Uloborus > Uloborus plumipes. The sequence goes on along the minus strand of JAXGGA010022198.1, from coordinate 10,697 downwards.
CAAAGCAATAGATAAGACATGGTATTTATACAGTCTCTAATATTGTATATAAAGAGCTGAATACCCAATTTTACTTCCTTGCCACTATGCTTTCCTTGTTTCCCTATGGCATCCTTGAAGTTGCCATTTACAAAATTATAAGTATACAATATTTACAGAATTATAAGAATACAATATTTACATAATTATAAGAATACAATATTTACAAAATTATAAGAATGCACTATTTACAAAATTATATAAGAATATATAATCTTTACAGAACTATTTATGCATTATTTAAACAGTAATAATTACTCGCAGTTTGAGGAGTTTAAAATTTTACTTCATTAAATCAAATGCTGATAAAAATGAAAACAGTTTTATATTTTCAAAACGGCGGGGCAAACATTTGACACTTGATGGAACGTTATTATTAACATCGAAACAAGTTATTTTTTAAAAGTATTTTTTTGAGTACTGAAAAGTATTAAATAGTGACATTAAGCATGCCAGCAGTGTAAATTGCATTTGAACACTATTTAAAATTTATACCATTGCATGACATAAGAATAAACACATACATATCAAAATATTAATTTAACAGCAATTTTGAATCATAAAACATACCCATAAAGTAAAAATACTTTCTAAAATTGCTACCGGTCATAGTTTCTTTTTGATTAAAATTAAAATGTCACTTTTCCAAAAGTTTATAGACAACTCATTATTTTTTTTTGGATATTAAAATTTAAGATGTTTTTTTCTAATAACTTCATTGAATAAGAGTTTGACGAACACTAGTTTGAAGAACTTCTGGCATTGTCATCTTTACGTATGTGCTAGTTGGGCTAGCCTAGGATGGTAAGATTGTGAGGGCGGCACATCTTTTTTTATCATATCAAAAATGAAAACGTTAAGAATGAGCCCCCGTTTTGTTTTTCCTTCAAATATTTTAAACATTTTTCATAAAATACCAAAGCAATAGATAAGACATGGTATTTATACAGTCTCTAATATTGTATATAAAGAGCTGAATACCCAATTTTACTTCCTTGCCACTATGCTTTCCTTGTTTCCCTATGGCATCCTTGAAGGTGCCATTTACAAAATTATAAGTATACAATATTTACAGAATTATAAGAATACAATATTTACATAATTATAAGAATACAATATTTACAAAATTATAAGAATGCACTATTTACAAAATTATATAAGAATATATAATCTTTACAGAACTATTTATGCATTATTTAAACAGTAATAATTACTCGCAGTTTGAGGAGTTTAAAATTTTACTTCATTAAATCAAATGCTGATAAAAATGAAAACAGTTTTATATTTTCAAAACGGCGGGGCAAACATTTGACACTTGATGGAACGTTATTATTAACATCGAAACAAGTTATTTTTTAAAAGTATTTTTTTGAGTACTGAAAAGTATTAAATAGTGACATTAAGCATGCCAGCAGTGTAAATTGCATTTGAACACTATTTAAAATTTATACCATTGCATGACATAAGAATAAACACATACATATCAAAATATTAATTTAACAGCAATTTTGAATCATAAAACATACCCATAAAGTAAAAATACTTTCTAAAATTGCTACCGCTCATAGTTTCTTTTTGATTAAAATTAAAATGTCACTTTTCCAAAAGTTTATAGACAACTCATTATTTTTCTTTGGATATTAAAATTTAAGATGTTTTTTTCTAATAACTTCATTGAATAAGAGTTTGACGAACACTAGTTTGAAGAACTTCTGGCATTGTCATCTTTACGTATGTGCTAGTTGGGCTAGCCTAGGATGGTAAGATTGTGAGGGCGGCACATCTTTTTTTATCATATCAAAAATGAAAACGTTAAGAATGAGCCCCCGTTTTGTGTTTCCTTCAAATATTTTAAACATTTGTCATAAATTACCAAAGCAATAGATAAGACATGGCATTTATACAGTCTCTAATATTGTATATAAAGAGCTGAATACCCAATTTTACTTCCTTGCCACTATGCTTTCCTTGTTTCAATATGGCATCCCTGAAGGTGCCATTTACAAAATTATAAGTATACAATATTTACAGAATTATAAGAATACAATATTTACAAAATTATAAGAATGCACTATTTACAGAATTATATAAGAATATATAATCTTTACAGAACTATTTATGCATTATTAAAATAGTAATAATTACTCGCAGTTTGATTTAATGGAGTAGAATTTTAAACTCCTCAAATGCTGATAAAAATGACAACACTTGTACATTTTCAAAACGGCGGGGCAAACATTTGACACTTGATGGAACGTTATTATTAACATCGAAACAAGTTATTTTTTAAAAGTATATTTTTGAGTACTGAAAAGTATTAAATAGTGACATTACGCAATGCCAGCAGTGTAAATTGCATTTTAAACACTATTTAAAATTTATACCATTGCATGACATAACAATAAACACATACATATGAAAATCTCAATTTAACAGCAATTTTGAATCATAAAACATACCCATACAGTAAAAATACTTTCTAAAATTGCTACCGGTCGTAGTTTCTTTTTGATTAAAATTAAAATTTCACTTTTCCAAAAGTTTATAGACAACTCATTATTTTTCTTTGGATATTAAAATTTAAGATGTTTTTTTCTAATAACTTCATTGAACAATAGTTTGAAGAACAATAGTTTGAAGAACAATAGTTTGAAGAACTTCTGGCAGTGTCGTATTTACATATGTGCTAGTTGGGCTAGCCTAGGATGGTAAGATTGTGAGGGTGGCACATCTTTTTTTATCATATCAAAAAATGAAAACGTTAAGAATGAGCCCTCGTTTTGTTTTTCCTTCAAATATTTTAAACATTTTTCATAAATTACCAAAGCAATAGATAAGACACGGTATGTATACAGTCTCTAATATTGAATATAAAGAGCTGAATACCCAATTTTACTTCCTTGCACTATGCTTTCCTTGTTCCCTATGGCATCCTTGAAGGTGCCATTTGTCTCCCGATGGCAGCCCAAGTATTCCATCGGGGACCAAATCGCACTTTCAAGGGTAGGGGTGTTAAGTGACTCCCCTCAGAGGTTGCCGCTAGTGCTTAACTTAGTGCTTCTCAAAGGAGGCACCTGCAGTTTTAACAGTCTATGACCAGTAAAAGCTGCTGTAGCATTTCATTATTTTTTGTCATCATGACTTATTTCTACAGTGTATTTCGTCACGCTTATGGTCGTCGTTTAATTAGCTAGCGGTTTCAAAAAAAAAAAAAAACTGGTTGCATATAAACTTTTGGGACTTACTTTATATATCGTCGGCACCATGCTAAAATAACGAATGTGAAGAATCTCGTTTTTCAAGTTCGATGGTTTCCTATAGAACTACGAAAAAAGGGTAAAATGGTGAATCTGTTAAATGGTCGCAAGCCAATGTTATTTTTACGAATTCACAGCTTTGCCCGATTAAGTTATGCTACATTTACGAATATGATATTCAACAGTTTACATAGTTAAACAAATAAAAAAAAAAATCCCAAACGTTATAATCTAAACTAGCGAAAATGCCTGTTTCTTTAGTTTTCATTACCACTAAGACAGTTGAATGCGCATATTGAACCATTGTAATGTATTAAATAGGACACAATCGATAGTATACGTTGTGATTTTGTCTGCGTATAATTATTCATGAAAACGAATGCTTCATATTTGCTACTTAGAAATAATGTTTTTCTGAAATTGAAGTCTAATTTCATTGTAAACTATCGAATTCCTCATCTGGAGTGCGTATTATTTCCCTAAAACAGCAAACATCAGTAGAACATTTGTTCCTACAAGTCCTCTTCTATCAATATCCTGTTTTTGGACCAACTATAGTTGGAGCAAATCTAACCTGTCAGCGTTGTGGCAGCTACGAGAGCCGTATCACACCAAATTCGTACCTTTTCTAATGTATCACAGCCGCGCTCCTTTAATAGTAAAGTCTAGAAGAAAGTTCAAATTCGTTATTTCATAATGAAAAATCTAGCTCACCTAAAAAAGATACAAATCTGAACCATCTAAATGGAAAAGAAACATAAACAGATCTCTTCGCCTTAGTGGCCAATCTCTTAAGAATTTGTGAAGAAGAGATGCAAGAAAATTATAACAATTTTCATTCTTTAAAGTCAATTTATAGTCAGAGAGAATTTTTTTAAGACACATTAAAATCGATTATGCAAAAAGATAGTTCCTGGAGAATTTCGGAAGCCCGAAACCAAAACTTACACATTAACTTACAAGAGTGTGAAATCAACTGTGTGCAGGGATTTTTTTTCGCACTTTAGGAATTTCCGAAGGGCTTGTAAGAGATGCTTTTAAAAAATTAAATAATAACGGAGTTTTTGGAAAAGGAAAAAAGGGGGAGCAATAAACCATGCAACTATGCTCAGTTAAATTTCATAAAAAAACACAAAGTGTCATTCCCAGCTGTGGAACCTCATTACTGTAGGAAATCCAGTCAGTTCAGATACTTAGATGCAGATCTAAATATTATAATCTATGTGTAACTTATATAAGGATAAGTGTCGAGCTAAAAATAATATGAAACCTTGTTGTATGGAAATATACCGTCAGGTTTTTAGAACTTTCAAATTAACATTTCACCGACCTAAAAAAGAGCTTTGTAAGACATGTGCCAAATTCGATGAATTATGCCAAAATGAGCAGGAAGAGAATAGTCTCTCATAATGCTCATTTTCATAGTAAGGAATGAGCCGGAAAACTTAGGGATGAAGACAAAGTAGCAGCAGCTGAGGATTCGAAACCTCTTTCCTTTTACTTAGACCTCCAGTCTGTTGTCCAGGCCTAAAGAAGCAGCTAGACGGTTTTTTTGCGTGCGAGGCTTGCTTTTTATAATTTGACTATATATAATTTGGGGAACGCAGAAGTCAATTGTTACACCTGGGACGAAACTGAGGAAAAGAGTTTTGAAAATCTCTACATCCATTTTTAAATTCATTTTTGACCACCCTGAAGTAACCAAAGTTCGCACGATGTCTGACAATTGCGGAGGGCAGCAGAAAATTTTTAACTTTTCTTGTATGGGTCTGTATGCGTTACAAGTACACCCTCATTTAGAAACTATTGATCATGTTCATTTGGAGTCCGGCCATTCGCAAATGGAGTATGACTCGGTCCACTCTAAGATTTAGGCTAAAGCTAAAAATATACCAGTACACGTACCCTCTGACTGGGACCAATTGATCAGATTAGCGCGTACAAAACCCAAACCTTACGATGTGACTGGGCTCCAGCATGATAAATTTTTAAATTTTAATCCTTATGAAGTCAAATTTGTTCCAGAAATCACTGAGAAAAAGAAACCCCCCAAAAAGTTTAAATTCTTGTGTGTGGCTTCAATACCGGAAATCTGAACTGAATAAAATTTTTGTCAAAAGTAATTTTGATGACATTGATTTCGATGTTTTGATCCGAAAACGAAAACGAGGGAAAAATTCATTACTCCCAATGATAACCCTCCTGAACCATACGATGGTCAGATTTGTATATCGGAGGGGAAAAAAAAAGATTTATTGCAAATATGCAATCAAGGACTAGTTCCCAGGGCATACAGGTCTTTTTATGAGCAGCTTCCGAGTTCCAAATCAGTCCGCGATTCCCTGGCAGAACCCGATAATACCGAAATTGAACAGTAAATTTATTTTTTATGTATTGATGTGTTTTTGATGCATCGTTTGTAAAATGTAGCTAAATTACTTACCTGATTATTAACTTATTTTTTAAAGCATTTATTGTCTTATCTTGTGTTCAATAAAAGTTTTTCTTAGTAAAAAAAAGTTCTTTTTTAAATCTTTTCATCCCTTATTATTAATTTTTATAGCAATTTTGTATCCTAGATGTAAAGTATCGAAAATGAATGCCATGAAACTTCATTGCAAACTATCAAATATTCTCTAAAATGTCAGATTCGATACTTAACCTTCAATTCAGTGACTTTCGACCGAAAATGTCCATTTTGGTAAAGTAGTGAATATTTTTTAACAATTATTATTGATAATTTACAAATAATTAAAATTAAAATATACCTTCGAACGATAGTTTTACACTTAAAGATATCTATAAAAATTTAAAAATTGAAAATAACCAAACGCGTCAGGTGGGAAAAAACTATATTCAGTGTTTTGGCTCCCCTGAAAAGTGCCAATTTTCACATTCGTAATTTTAGCATGGTGCCGACGATATCATGCTGCAAGAGATTATTCAAAGATAAATACCAATTATTATTTTGTAAAAAGCAAAGATTTTGTATACATATGAAAACATTTGTTACTATGGCCTCGTAGATCAAATCGAAAAAAAAAAATCTTGCCTTTTCTACTCTGTTGAAACTGCACGTTGCACAAGGCACCTTTGAGAGTGCAACGTTGTAACACCAACGGCATCCCGGAATTGCGCTACAACGTAGCACACTAAAAGGTGCCATGTGCAACTTGTGGTTTTAACAGTGTAGTGATAATGTAATAGATATGGTGAATGTTAAATAATGCAATAAAGCACTGGTGCCCAACCTGCGGCATGCGGGCTATATCCGGCCCGCGTAGCTACTCCGTGTGTCCTTTTGTTGTGATTGTCACAAATTGAAAAGCACGAGATGTGACAAGTTTGGAGCTCAATATTCAGAAATTGATTTCTGAAACACATCTATTTAAAAACATGCTTATTAAGTACAGAGAACAGCAAAAATTGGTCAGTAATGTTCTTCCTTTTTCATATTTTCTCAACTTAGGCTACAGTGAACACAAATCATTTTTTTCTATTATTGATCAATAAACAAAACCTTTGTGTCCTTGTATTATTGTATATTTACTATATCTAAAAACATAAAAAAAAAACAAATTGGTGCAAAAACAATTAATACATTTTTTGAAATTAAAAATTAAAAATTTTTTAACAAAATTTCAAAATGCTCCATGCGTCATCATTTTTTCAAACTTTGAATTTCCACTTAATTTCCAATCATTAGGCATGATTGCATAAATCTATGCATTACATGCAATGTTTTAAATGATAGTTTATAAAAGATGGCTGAAAACGAAAATTTTCATTTTCAGCAATCTTTTGAGAATGATTTTAATAAGAAGTGCGGCAGGCGGACAGAAAAAGGTTGGGCATCACTGCAATAGAGCAAGGAATCGTTCTTACACAGTTAAAACTACAGGTTGCACAATGAACCTATAAATATGAAACGTTGTGGCACCCCTGAAGGTTGCCACTTGACTCCCTATAGTGCCCTTGAAAGTGCAATTTGGTTCCATGTGGATCCTATTTGGTGCCATAGAGCCCCTATAGGGTAGCACATGGAGCCAAATGGCAGCTTCAAGTGTGCCATAGGGAGTCACGTGGCACCCTTCAGGGGGTGCCGCTGGTGCTACAACGTTTCATCTTTAAAGCTGCGACGTGCAATCTGTAGTTTTAACTGTTATATGGCCAATATGAGATTTCATGAATCCAATAATCTGAGTTATTTCTAATGTAAAATACATACATTAATTTGGTATTATGAATATTAAATGGCTGGAATCATGCTGAAGCTTTCAAGTACCAGTTCTTGTACTTTGCTGAGAGACCGACAGATGGTACCTGTCATCAAACACAGTTTTCTTGGGGGCCCTAAGGCGTAGGGGCTTTTGACCCCAAAATTAAAAAAAAAACTCGATAAATATGCTTTTTGATGTATTTTCAACTGAAAAAACGAAAAAAATATATGAAAAATCATTGATTGCATAATTTGGGACATGAAGGGTTAAACGTTGTTTTATTTGTTTATGAGCGATTCCATACCAAATCACCGAAAAAAAAAAAAAAAAAGTTGGTCGCACGACCGACTCGGATTTTTCTTTTTAATTTGGTACACAGATTGATGGTATAGAGGTATGAAAAAGCCCAAAAGGAAAGTTACCTGCTCCACTTATTTTCTGAGATACCTGCCCTCAAAGTTTGTCCGCCACGTCAAAATACTAAAAAAGTGATGTTATTTAATCATTTTTTATAAAAAATCGTACTCATGCAAAATAAAAGTGTTAGATATCTATGGAAACTAGTTACTCCAGGCATTCTGAAAAAAAAAACTAGAACGTTCATAATGAAAATTGCCAAGGTACAGGGCTCTTTGAAGTTGTCACCACAAAAACTTGATTTTGCAGATTTTGCTAAAATTCAGGCATTTATTACAAAAAAAGGCAAACAAAACCAAAGGTTTTCTCACTTTCTGGTAGTGTACAGGTCCTCTCTGTAAATTGCTACGCAATAAATTTTTTGGGTTTCTTACTCCTTCTTGGAAATATTTTAGCTTAAAGATAAGCCGTAAGGCAAAAAATGCGTTTTTGGCCATCTTGGCAGCCATTTTTCTCATAAAGGGGGAGCAGTAGAAACTTTAATTTTTTTTTTAAACAAGCCACTGATATGTAAGCTATTCACAGGAAAAGAGTTTACTTTTGGTTATTTCTCCCATTAAGAGATATCCTGCTGACAGTATATGCATGTTTTTCGCGACGACCATATGCTTTTGTTCCCCCTCTCATGGACTTAAAATTAATTAAACCAAAAAATAATGATATATTTATTATTAACTGTATTATCTACCCAATATGTCATGAAATTTATTTTATTAAATCATTGAACAATAAATTAGATAATTAATGAAAAAAAAAAAAAAGTATTTCTCTCATGCCTGAGCATTATGCATTCATAATTATAAAGCACTAAATACTTTCTTGAGAAATTAATTAATATAAATGAGCTCTAAATAGTTATATTATAAGCAATACCCAATCTTGTGATTGGGATACTCCTGTTTTTAATTGAAGAATTTCTTGAATATCAGGAAAATAAATGAGGTCTTTTCGTTTGATGTAGGATATTTTATGACAAATTTCATTTGATGGGCTACTAACTGAGCATGGTGATAAAGAGCTATTAATTTCAGCATCGAATTCCATTTTACCTTATTAACAGTTAAATATTTACAAAATAATTAAATAAATAATTTAATACAAAGCCATGCTTGAAGAATTAAAATTAGTGCAACCTAATTTATTCCCATACTGATCTTTACAAAATTGACATGCGTTGAGCACTGATAAGAACTGACAAGAAAAAGTTTACTCACTAAAATATTAGTTCACAGATACTATAAAGCATACATTCTATTTTCCACAAAATACTACTGCAACAAAGAACAAGGGTATCCTCCTGTTTATAGCCATCAATCAGGAACATCCAATCACAAGATTGGGTATTGCCTATGAGATAAATATTCGAAGCTCCTTTATTTTAATTGATTTTTCAAGAAATTCTTTAGTACCTACCCCTTTATACCCTTGTTCTTTGTTGCAGTATTATTTTGTAGAAAATAGAATGTACGCTTTATAGTATCTGTGAACTAGTATTTTAGTGAGTAAACTTATTCTTGTCAGTTCTTATCAGTGCTCAACACATGTCAGTTTTGTAAAGATCAGTATGAGAATAAATTAGTTGCACTAATTTTAATTCTTCAAGCATGGCTTTATATTAAATTATTTATTTAATTATTTTATAAATATTTAACTGTTAATAAGGTAAAATGGAATTCGATGCTGAAATTAATAGCTCTTTATCACCATGCTCAGTTAGTAGCCCATCAAATGAAATTTGTCATAAAGTATCCTACATCAAACGAAAAGACCTTCATTTATTTTCCTGATATTCATGTGATATTCAAGAAATTCTTCAATTAAAAACAGGACTATCCCAATCACAAGATTGGGTATTGCTTATAATATAACTATTTAGAGCTCATTTATGTTAATTAATTGCTCAAGAAAGTATTTAGTGCTTTATAATTATGAATGCATAATGCTCAGGCATTAGAGAAACACTTTTTCTTGTTTTCATCAATTATCTAATTTATTGTTCAATGATTTAATAAATTAAATTTCATGACATATTGAGTAGATAATACAGCTAATAATAAATATATCATTATTTTTTGGTTTAATAATTTTAACTTCATGAGAGGGGGAAGAAAAGCATATGGTCGTCGCGAAAAACATGCATATACTGTCAGCAGGATATCTCTTAATGGGAGAAATAACCAAAAGTAAACTCTTTTCCTGTGAATAGCTAACATATTAGTGGCTTGTTTTAAAAAAAAATTAAAGTTTCTACTGCTCCCCCTTTATGAGAAAAATGGCTGCCAAGATGGCTAAAAACGCATTTTTTGCCTTGTGGTTTATTTTTAAGCTAAAATATTTCCAAGAAGGAGTGAGAAAACACCAAAAAATTGATTGCATAGGCAATTTTTCAGGGAGGACCTGTACACTACCAGAAAGTGAGAAAAACCTTTGGTTTTGTATTGCCTTTTTTTGTAATAAATGCCTGTGATGGGAATTTTAGCAAATCTGCAAAATCAAGCTTTGTGTCGGTGACAACTTCAATGTGCCCTGTACCTTGGACAATTTTCATTATGAAACGTTCTAGTATTTTTTTTTCAGAATTGCCTGGTGTAACATAGTTTCCTCATAGATATCTACACACTTTTCTATTTTGCCATGGAGTACGATTCTTTTATAAAAACATGATTTAAAATAACATCATTTCTTTAGTATTTTGACGTGGCGGACAAACTTTGAGGCATGTTCATGCAAATATCCCCTTTCCCTCCCAGAAAATAAGTGGAGC
>JAXGGA010022197.1:0-15379 GCA_038373865.1 Uloborus plumipes | reverse complement strand
TGGTAATTCTCTTCACTCCAGTGACGTACTGATCTTGCATCTCCTCCAGTATTTCCTTCTCAGACGTATATAGAAGGTCTGGCTCTGAAATTACTCCTCTCGAAAAATTTAACGTGGAGTGTGGTGTTACTGTGACTAGAAAAGAGCCTATTTGTTTTACGGAAAGAATGGATTTAATTTGTTTTGAATCTTTGATTTCAACCAAGAGTTCGCCGTTTTTTAATTTTTTGACCGATTGAAACTCTCCTATTAAATGTATTAATGCTTTATTGATAAGGAAAGGGGAAACTTTAGGGAAATTAACTGTTGGATCGGTACGTTTAATGATAAAAAACTTTGCAGCATAATTCATATTAATCTGACGCTCCCCACTAGGGGGAGAAGAGTTTTTGTTTTCTGTATCCATGAGCGGACCGGAGAACTGGGGGGAAAAGTGGGGTCGAGCCCCTGCGTAGCCCCCCTACACAGGGGTAAGGCTGCATACGACAGGGTTCGCCAGCTAGCCCTGAAGCCTCCCGTAAGAGATACCGCTTGGCCCCGGTACCACGCAGCCATCGGCACGGTTGACACACCTTGGCTTGGGTTTTTGTTCCGAAATTTGGTAAGTGTGATGAGGGAAGGAAGGAGAAACAAATCCCTTCCCGCCGATATTCTGTTTGAGCAACTGGGGGTCACTACTCCGCCCAAGAGCTCGCCCCGAACACACCACACCGCAAGCCGCCCCACCACGACAAGGTAAACGGACAACGGGGGGGTTTTATTTTTGGTACACGAGATTCAAACTCATTTTTATGAACATACCTTAATGTTGTCCATAAAGAAACTTTATATCCTTTTTCTTTCCATTTTCGGTATAAGAAACGCACTTTTAAAATGAGTTTTCTTAACTATAAGCGCTAGTTTCTTCTCATCTCTTGCCGATATTTTCGGTTTTTGGCCATCATTTCGACAATTATTTTGAAAACTTCCATTTTTTAAATATTGTGTTAGTATATTACTAACCCTTGGTTGTGAACAATGAAAATAATTTGCAATATCACATTGATTACCAACTTCTGATTGAACTAACTTCATTAAGAACACTTAAATAAAAACATTTATATTTCATCAATTATGGTACTAGTTATGCATTGGTGATTGTTAAAAAAGAATTAAAGTGAAATATTATAATACTTTGAACCACTTGAATAAATATTCTAATTTTTTGACTTTTAAAAATAATTTTGTTTTCTATTTTTTTTCTTTTTTTTTTTTCAAATATGGTACGAGATTTAAGATAATAAATGAGTTTAAGCTACAATAAACCCTTAATAACTTTGTCGTTTGCATACTTGCGTCAAAAGACACTAAAATACCAAACAATACTTTCAATTTGTACAAAAAATATCATTCTAATATTTTGAATATGAGCTGTATATAAGCCAGCGCAAAATCAGAGTTCCATAAACGCGACGATTACCTGCCGACTGTTGGAAGACTTAGATACGCGAAACATGCCAGGTAAACGTGCTAGAAGACATTTCTCACAATTAGGCGAGTTTGAGAGAGGCCTGATTATAGGGATGAAAACTGCAGGCTGGTGGATCGTTCGGAGTGTGCCGTTAGAAAATGTTGGGAGCAGTGGACACGAGAAGGTACTCACGTGCGGAAAACCGGGTCTGGGGGCCTATTACGATCTCATCGGAACGGAATGAGATCGGGTAAAATGAGCCTTTTCCCGATCCGCGCACCGTTGGCGAATCATGAACTGTTCGGAATCGGGAAAGAAGAACCCATTTTCGGCTATTTATCTCATCGGCTTCAGAGGTGGTGAGTTCGACGTGAGATGGAAACTTTGTTGTTATTTCCAAGATGGCCGGCATGTTTGGTGCGGATTTTGTTGCTCTCGCTGTAACTCTGGAACATGATAATCGGAGGCCCCCAAGATGCATTCGGCCTCTTCGATTACCTGCTTTTGATTTGGGGGAAAGAGACTTCATGTCGTTTTACCGATTAAACAAAGAGTCGTGTGCAGTTTTGATTGAAAAATTACGCCCGTTTCTGGAGCCCCTGACACCACGCACAGCAAATGTGTTGTCCGTTGAAACTAAGGTATGTATTTTCTTATATGACTATTCTTTTTAACAACTTTATTTGAAAATTTTATTTCATTTATTTATTAGTTTCTTTTGTTGAGAGAAAACGTAGTTTCAGGGCTCTCGTCTTCATCTTGTTCCAATTTGCAAAACAGTGGAAAACAAATATGAAGCTTATCAATTTTTCTGAGATATTAATGTTGTTACTTGTCAATCTATGTTAATTTCCCTGAAGTGGGGGAGGGGAGTACACAAATGTCTGAAAGCAATTATCCAGTTTTGGGTGTGAAATGTATAAAACTGAAAAAAAAGTGACTACAGCAATATTTTGCTTGAAATTTATGAACTTTGCAGTCATATCAAAATAAAAAGAGGAGGGATGATGTTCAGTCCTCTTATTCAAATTTAGAATTACAGTTGTTTTCTTTGAGTGTCACACTAATGATAGATGGTTAAGCATTGCTTGTGGCAGTCAGCCCCACCCTGTCGCCCTTGTGCCTTACATATTTCTTATTAAAAAATAAATTTACTTAATTTTTTTTTTTTGTATTCTATGTTTCTTTTCAATTTACGTATAACGCATGTTCAGTAAGCAGCAAAATAAGCACTGGTTATATTAACACGTTTTGTTCAGTGGTGTTTTCTTTATTTTAGTTTACAAATAAATTCTTTTACTTTTAGATCCTAACAGCACTCAATTTCTTTGGGCATGGCTGTTACCAGAAGCCAGTTGGGGCTAATTTCTCAATTGTAATGGCCCAAGGATCAGTAAGCAACTGCCTGCATGAAGTTGTCAATGCATTTGATGAAATCCTGCGAGAATTTGTACAGTTCCCTGTTGACACCAAGTAAGTTAAACATTGTTGAAAATCTAATATTTAAGAAACTTGAGGTGTGGTGTTTTTATCACATTTCAACGAACATGCCTGTCTTGGGGAATAATTTACTATGCATGTCCTCAATAAAGTCATTTTAGTTTAAAATTAGAGAGGTACATTAATTAATAAGGTGTAACTCTTAAACTGTTAAAATTTAGTTAGAAACAGGCAATTTATATTGTAAGGAAAAAAAAAAGGTTTTAAAGAAATTTTAATACAAACCATTAATAAAACGAAATGTAAAAGTTTTTATCAATTTAATTTTTTAAACTCTGCATTGTCACTTTGTTTGCCATAAAGTTGACTACTTGATACTATTTAATGCAACTACTTTTCACTTAAAATTGTTATTCTTGAGATAGATATGCAAAATTTATTTAATTTTTAGTAAACAAAATATGATAAAGCGACATTTCTACTCTTACTGCGGCCTACCGGGAGTGATTAGGGCCATTGACTGCACGCATATTGCAATCAAACGCCCAAATGAGACATATGGAATAATTGAAAAAAAATACGTGAACAGAAAAGGGTTTCATTCAATGAATGTCCAGCTGGTGAGTTCAGAGGGCAAAGAATCAATAAATGAATCAATAAATGATTAATAAATATGTGAGAAATAACAAATGAGAAAACGTAAATGATTTAGTTAAGGACCGAATCTGTAAGTGATTTAATAAATGAAGGAATCGCATTGACTGCGAAGTCTATAAATGTTTTTTAATTTTCTTTAAAATACTAGTTAGCTGATTTATATGAGAAAAATAATAATTGTTCTAATCTGCTAGATTAACATATGTTTAATTTTTATTGCAGGGTATTGGAGCACTACTGGTGGAGACAATCCGGAAAGTTTTCTCCTGCACGATAATAATGACAATCACAATAGGGTAATTGTCTATTCGTCGGAAAGAGGGCTAGCTCGGCAAGCAAAATCGACAACATATATGATGGATGGAAATTTCAGCTTGTCCCCGAAAAACTTTCTACAACTCTATGTGATAAGAGCGCCTTTAGGGGAAGTAGCTGTCACAGCAGTGTATGCCCTTCTACAGAAAAAAAAAACTATGGAAGCATATGAAATGTTATTTAAAGTAAGTATGCCGATATTTTAATCACAAATTCTTAAAAAAATAAAAGTGCTTTAAAATTGAAACAGAATTCATATTACTGAATCTTTATGAGGAAATTAATAAGAGTAAGAAATCCACACTAAATATTAGGCATTTTAACTACGCCATTCTGGTATAGGACATGTCAGGAAAGAGATATTTTTACTTATCGGGGAGGTGAGGGGAGAATGACAATAATTGAAGAGAGCGGCCGAGCAATGGAAATTACCCCTGAAACCTGATCCTTCACATAAAGTCCTACTAGCTTCTCTAGTAGTCCGAATAGTCTGAAAAGAAAAAAGTAGGCTTGATTTACCACATTTCAGATTTTTTTGGCGTTTTGCTCAACAACTAAGATCGCTCATCCGTAATACTACACCCCTGTAGACAGTGCGCATACTGAGAAGACAGGCGTCTGAGAAGAAAATGTCTTCCCAATAGCGCTAGGAGAAAACAGTGCTTTCTCCTTCTTGCGCGCACACTTGTTTGCGACAAGTTCGTTCATTCGTGACCGTGTCTGATCCTTGCCCTCTAAATAGCACGTGTGCCATTACGAAACATCTGTCTGATCAGTGTCGTCTCGTCTGCAAATATAGCTGCCGTCGATGACTTTGAAGCAAGTAAGAGATTGTTGCTGGAAGTTTCCAAATGACCGATACTCTATGATTACAATAAAAAAGAATATTCAAACAAAAGTATAGTGGAAAAAGAAGGCCATTTTTTATCGTTACATCAATCAATCGTTCTGTGCTATCAGTTTTTTCCAAAGAAAGTATTTTCATAAAGTCTGAGAACTCTATTTTTATGGGAATTTTATTTTTTATGTTTTACGCTACTAGTTTAAAGAGGATTTCAAATTGAAAAAAAAAGTCAATTTTAGTGATGTCGCTTTAGTGTAACATCAGTCACATATGTTTGATTCCTCATAATTTATGAAAAATTCCTCATACCTAATGAGTTATGAAAAGACTTAGTATACTCTGTGATGACATTTTAGTTCAAATTTCGGAGGGAAAATTAATTTCAAGTCAGTACTGAGTTTTTAATTTAAAAATGGAGTCAAACTAACGTCAGTCACCGTGGAATGACCCATAATACATTTTCATGAATCATGTCATCAAATCGCAATCAGAATTCATTTGCTGCAAAAAAAAAAATTGTATTATCTGAGAACTTTTGTCACTACCAAGTGTAATCATATGTTACTTTAATAAATTTCTGTTTCATTTGTATTCTGTCAATGATAGAAATATTAAATATAGCAAGTTACAAAAAAAAATCGTTAAAACCTGATAACGGAAGATTTAAAACAAAGTTATGTTGATCGCCTTGAAGAAACTGGCGAATATTTTGAACACCATGCTAATGATATTTTCCTGAAGTTTATTTTATTTCGTTTCAGACTATCACTCTATCGCTATCCATGATGTGAAATCCCCTGCTCTGAGTGACGTCAACTCTGATAACTCCTCCCCTCCAGGTGGCGTTGGCACTGCCCCGAGCAGTGGATAATGCTACCAGAACTTTGCAAGCTATAGAACGGCAGCAAGGCAGCCTAGATGCTATAGGGGAAAAACTGACTATGAATGCAAATTGCACGACTGCAATAAAAGATTACACTGTAAATAAATAAATTGATTATATTTTGTTTTGTACTGTGTTTTTTTTAATGAATATTTGTTACGCATTTTTGCAAATAAGGGTAATTACGCCCCCATGTACGCGTCAACTATTTCATTGTCTCAATTTTATTCAAACTGTTTTGTAAATTTTTTTTTTTTTTTCTTCCTTCAGAAAATAAGAGAATCAGGGATCGGAGGAGAGCACTGCCCCGTGCAGTGGATAATGCAACAAGAAAGCTGCAGGCAATAGAACAGCAGCAAGGCTGTCTAGATGCTGTTGACGAGAAGTTAAATAAAATTGCAGAATGCATGACGGCAATTAAAGATTATATCGTAAATAAATAATTATATTGTGTATCTTCTGAATAAATATGTGTCGTTTTGTATTTATGTGTTTTGATATAATTGTTTATTTGCTTTAGTCGATATTTTGCGTAATTTGTCTCCTATGGTTGATGTGAATTGATACAAAGGGGACAAAAGTGGCTTTTCTCAAGATAAATGCAAGAACCCAGTTAAAACATAAATCTTTTCTTTGCACTTTGACGGAGATATAATTCTATCCCATGGTTTCTCAGAAAACTGGCTGATTCCCAGAATTTAAAAAAATAAAAAGTTGAAAATGTGCAAGAAAGGTTTGAAGTGCCATTCTACTTGGTAGTAACACAACAACCAAAACAAGCTACCAGAACTTGGCAAGCTATAGAACTGCAGCAAGGTTGCATAGGTGCTATAGGGGGAAAAACTAACTATAATTGCAGATTGCATGGCTGCAATAAAAGATTACATTGTAAATAAACAAATTGATTATATGTTGTTTTGTACTGTGTGTGTTTTTTTTAATAAATATTTGTTACGCATTTTTGCAAATAAGGGTAATTATTCCCCCATGCATGCTTCAACTATTTCATTGTCTCAATGTTATCCAAACTGTTCTGTATTTTTTTTTTTTTTTTTTCTTTTTCCTTCTTTAGAAAACAGGAGAATCAGGGATCGGAGAAGAACACTGCCCCGTGCAGTGGATAATGCAACAAGAACGCTGCAGGCAATAGGACGGCAGCAAGGTTGCCTAGATGCCATTGGCGAAAAATTGAATACCATTGCTGAATGCATGACAGCAATTAAGAATTTCATATTAACCCTTAACTTCGCAATTTTTTAAATATCTACGAAAAAATATGTCAGCTAGTTCTCAAGTAATAATAAAAAAGAAAAATATTAGAAAAAATAGTGAAGCAGTTGAAAATTGAATTTCAGTCGGTTTTCGTTTCCTGCAATATATAAGTAAAATCAAATTTCTTTCATGCTTTTTCTATTAGAAAAATAAACTTACTTTTAAATGAATAAAAAATTCTTAAATTTCTCATCTGGTAATTTATTTCGTCAATAAACAAGAGGAAGCATGAATTATAATGGATTCTTTTTTATAGCAAAAACAGTTTTTGAAGAATCAGGTATTTTTACAGTTCTTGTGATTTCTGGGGAAAATGTGCTGCGATCTAGTGACGAAATTAGCACATATTTCGTTGCAGTAATCTCCCCCGCCCTCAGATAAGAAATTTGTAGTTAATTAAAAGAAATATTGAGTCTGTTAAATTAAAAGAAATCATATGTTGCAGAAATGCAACAGTGGGAAGTTAAGGGTTAAATAAATGATTGTGGTTTTTCTTTTTGAATAAATATTTGTTTTCTATTTATGCGTTTCGATATAATGGTTTATTTGCTTTAGTCGATATTTTGCTTTGCTTGATGTGAATTGATACAAAGGATACAAAAGTGGCTTTTCTCAAGATAAATGCAAGAACCCAGTTAAAAAATAAATCTTTTCTTTTCACTTCGACAGAAATATAATTCTATCCCATGGTTTCTCAGAAAACTGCCTAATTCCCAGAATTAAAAAAAAAAGAAAAAGTTGAAAATGTGCAGGTATAGTTTGAAGTGCTATTCTACTTGGTAGAAACAACAACCAGAACACGCCTCCAATTCGAAGGAAAAGTTAAACAGCTGTGTTTAAGCTCTCGCCTGTAAAGAGAGCTGAAGCCATTGGTAATCGAGCTGCGAGAGAATTTCAAATTGATGAGAGATGCATTTGGCGGTGGAAGTTCGAGCAGGCTGAGCTGGTTAAATGCCGAAAACGAAGAGATCTCGTCTGATAAGAACTGTAGCCTGGCATGCTTTGGAGGAGAATCTCGCCAAATGGATCCTGTAGCAAAGGGAAAAAGGATTGCCAGTTTCTACCGTTAGAATTCATATGCAAGCTAAAGTGATCGCATACAGCATGGGAATAACGAACTTAGTCGGGGGCTCCAATTGATGCTTCAGCTTCATGCGGAGAAAAATACTGTTTGCTCTAGGACCACTGTAGGTCAGAAGCTTCCTTCCGATTGGCAGGTAAAAAAAGAAACATTTCCGACTTTTACCAAAAATAAAATCCAAGAGATTAAGTTGTATGGGGGGCAAATCATTAATACGGAAGCTAAAAAATACTGTTGAAGCCAAGGCTTGGCTTGATAAACATTATTCGGACTCTGCACCAGGAAAATCAACCGTTGAGAAGTGGTTTGCTAAATTTAAACAAGGTGAAATGGGCACCGAGGACGATGCACGCATTGGACGCCCCAAAGAGTCTGTTACTGACGAAAACATCAAAAGTCCATAAAATAATTTTGGATGACCGAAAAGTGAAATTGATTGAGATATCTGAGACTCTAAAGATATCAAAGGAACGTGTTGGACATATCGTAAAAGAATATTTGGGTATGCGAAAGCTCCGTGCAAAGTGGGTGCCATGTGAGCTCACAATCTACCAAAAACAACAGCGAATCGGTGATTCCGGGGAGTGTTTGAACATGTTTAATCGTAATAAACCCGAATTTATGCGTCGATACGTGACAATGGACGAAACATGGCTCCATCATTTCACACCGTCAAATCGACAGTCAGCCAAGTGACTTGCACGTGATGTACCAACTCCAAAGCGTGGAAAGACGAAACAGTCAGCTGGCAAGGTTATGGCATCAGTATTTTGGGATACGCATGGTATAATATTCATCTACTACCTTGAAAGGGGAAAAACCATCAACAGCGACTATTACATAGCTTTATTGGAGCGTTTGAAGGACGAAATCGCGGAAAAACGGCCCCATTTGAAGAAGAAGAAAGTCCTTTTTAATCAGGACAATGCACCGTGTCACAAGTCAATAAAAACGATGGCAAAATTATATGAATTGGGCTTTGAATTGCTTCTGCACCCACCGTCTTCTCCAGATCTGGCCCCTAGCGACTTTTTCCTGTTCTCAGACTTCATGAGAATGCTCGCTGGAAAGAAATTTAGCGTCGATGAAGAAGTAATGGCCGAAACTGAAGCTTATTTTGAGGCTAAAGACAAATCGTACTATAAAAGTGGTATCGAAAAGTTGTATGACCGCTATAAGCGTTGTATCGCCCTTGAAGGTAACTATATAGAATGATAAAATCAACTTGCATAAAAAAAATATTTTTTTCTGTGTTAGCCTACGAACTTTTCAGCCCAACTGTTATGCTAGTGTTTCATTTCATATGTAGCGCTACTCCTGTACAATAAAATAGAGGCTTTAAAAATTAATTTGAATGTATTTAACATGTTCTTAAAGAAATGATGCGAGAAACAACTTTGATTTATTGTCTTGAAGCTTAATTACATAAAAATAAGCGAACATGCAATGTAACTGCAATGCCATATATCGGGCGGCACAATTCCGGATATTCGGTATCCGGCTGGTGATGAGCCACTGGATATCCGGTATCCGACAATATCACTATCCGGTCCATCCCTAATTCTTGGCCACAGGAAAAAATATATTCTTCAGTTAACTTCTCATAATGACACACAAATTATTACTGCTAAGGTAAAAACTAGATTTTTAGGCTTTCTTGTCACCATCAGAAGCATGAAAGAGCTACTCTTGACCTTGTGTGAAAGAGGAGACATGACATTTTTACTTAGGTCCAAACTATCTCAGGAATTTTTAATGTAATACAACCAGGTGAAGGACAACAACCCAACAGTTCAAATCTGCACATGTGAAATTGGTTGCAGTTAATATTATTGATAATAATGATAATCAATTTGATGAGGTTGAATCTGGTTCAGAAGACAATTCTGATATTACAAATGGACAGAAGTAACATGCATGATATGTCACCAAAGTTGCGGGGCACTTTTATGGCTTAGTTGTAAAAAAAAATTAAGAGGGAAACTTAATTGCAATGAATGTTGCATTGATTTCCTGTTTGAAATGTCTTAACAAAAGTGCAATTAACTCATTGTAAGAAAAATTGTTGTAGACTTATGATTGAAAAAGATGATGTAGCCTGCATTAGTAAGTTAGGAGAAATCAGTGGCGGCGCCAGCTATAGGGCAGGGTGGGGCAATTGCCCCCCCCCCCCCCCATCGGGGAAAATTTCTAACTTCGTCGGGAAAATCCGACGATCAAATTTTCCGACAGAAATCTGAGTGCCGAAAATCTTTCCGATCCCGACGGATCAGTAAACTGTTTTCAATAAAATAATTCAATCAAAAAAACTATTTTTTTCTCTAAAATATTCTCATTATTTAACGAATTACGCGTTTCCAGACCAATTTTGAACACGAGAACCTTCGGGAGTAGCAACAGGATGCATCGGCTAGATATCGTCGTATCTCTTTTGAACGAACGTAAGTTCTGCTGGAGAAAGTTATTTTTGTTCAGGTTGAAAAGGACAAATCTTCCTCTTTTTTTCTTACCAGCTGTCCTTACCCGCAAATCGCCAGCAGCATGGCAAACGGACATTCATTGTCACTTTCTGAGAATCTGATAATCATCAACAATAAATAGCTGTTCTCTACCTCATTTCTTAAAATCAGCCGCTAGACACGTGTTTCTCTCCAGGGCCTTTGCCACCCTCTGAGGAGGAGCGATACTTCAGACTCGGGGATTAGACCCCTTTTTCTTCTCGTAAACAAGTGCCGCGGGCTCCCGAGCGTTGTGCATAGAGAGCTAGTAAAGAATAGTCTGTGAAGAAACGAAGCATACCCTAGGCCACAGTTCAAATTCGCCCTTCGCACCGTCACGTCATGGTGAAAGAATGCACTAAAACTTTTCATTCACGGAGTTACTTCTTAACAAGAGAAAAAAAATCTTAACCAAAATTTAAACGAATTGAAATTTATTAGAACAGAACAGATGTAAATCATGTCCAGAAGTAACTGGGTAAGTGTGTGTTATAAACTTTTGAAATGCTTTTTTTTTAGCAATAGGGGCAGTATGAATTTGATTTTTTTTTTTTTTTTTTGTGTTTTCTTTCTTCGTTTCTTTCTTTCTTTCATTTAAAACCGTACACATTTAGATAGCAACGAGTTAAAAATTAAATCTACACCCTTTGTGTTTAGAGGTGAGGAAAAAAAAGTGTTGATACTTTTTTTTCGCTCATATTTTTCACTCTCAAGCAGACTAGTTTATAAGATAATTCTTTTTATTTATTAAGTTCAATTACACTTCATTTGTTTTTCATTTCCTTTATCATTTAATATTTTCGTTTTGTGTATCTCTGAAATTCTTTCGAAAAATAAAATTGTAAATGTACGTACATCTTTATCCTTTTGTTTAGTTTCAATCCTGATTGTAAACCCCCGACGCAACAAGGAAGGGGTTGACGTGTATAAAGTTGACGTGTCTGTGTATTTGTCGATCTGTCTGTGGCACTCTACAGGCTGATCGGATGGACCGTTTCGAAAAAAAATTTTTTTTGAAAGGAGAGTGTTCTCAGCTAGATCGCGTTTTCGAATGACATTAACCCATTAATGCCTAGCGTCCCTTTTTAAGGACGGTCCAAAATAGGGTCTGAATTTCCCCAAAATGAACAAAGCTCACACTTCTTGCATTGAAAAAGGGGCTCCTTGTAGCCCCGAAACACGTGTCTGCAATATACCTGTATATTTGTGCATTTTTAACGTTGGATTTAAACTTCACAAATAATAGTGTTCAATTAGTACCTTGGTATTGTTTCAATTCGTTATTAACAGATTGCAGCACATAACCATTGTAAAGTGTGTTCTGTAGCAGTTTTAATATGATCTTTATCAAAAATGACATCGTTCACAATCTCAAGAAAAAAAGCGAAGTTTTCAAAGTTATTCCCAGCTTCCCAGTTTATGTTAATTGCTGATTTTATTTCTTCTTATAAAATGTCTTTTAAATATTATATCGTAGGCAGAAAAAAATTTTAGTAAAAAAAGTATGTACCCTCTGGGGTCTATCGTAACTTTTAAGGGACGATTTTTCTTTCCTTAATAAAGAAATTATTTTTTACGTAATATTTTTTTTATTATTTTTCCTGTCCATTAAACACTGTTTGTAACCAGTATACAAAATATCTTTGGAAAAAAAATGTCAGGCATTAATGGGTTAATTAACGAAGATATTAATTAAAAACCTTTAAAAGGTTTTTCACGATTTTTGAAGAGAAAAAAAAAACAAGAGAAAAGTAAAACAACAGTATCAAAATGAAAAAAAAATTCTGCATCTGATAGAATGTGTTTGAAACTTCCATGTTATTTAGAATTCGAATGCTAACGTTTTTTAGAAAATGCGGCTAAACCTTAAATTTACGCAATTGGAAGCCGATGTCATTGTTGGCCCACGAAGAAAGAAAACTCAATGATTTAAAATGTTTTTCTGTTGCCATTTTATATTTGTTAACAATTAAAATACTTGTAGTTGATTTTAGTATGAGGTTTTAAAAGAATATTCAATTTTCCCTCTTTATTCTGCTTTTGCGACTAGCAAATTTACTAATAAGGATTATCGTTCCTTTTCCGCGTTTACCTGGTCCTCTTGAAAACAACTGAATGTATTTAAATTTAAAATGCTTTTTGATCAGTGTAGTTCGTTTTAATATGAGGTCGGCAATCAGGGTCTGGGGTTTTTTAATTTTTTTAATTTTATCCTAATACTTGTACTGTTTTGTTTTGGGTTTATGGTCAGAATGATTACCTTTTATGCAAATGCACCATAAAAAATTAAAACACTGGAGAACGGTGGGTGGGGGGGGACTTAATTTTTAAATTATACCTGTGCCCCCGTCGGGCATTTCCTAGCGCCACCTCTGGGAGAAATGTCAATGCCAGAGGCAAATTAAAAAGGACAATACAAGTTATTCATTGTCTGTCAATTAAGAGTTATGATTTATAAGACAATACACATTTTAAAACAAAAAATAAATATATAAAAGGATATTCCTAAAAATAATAGAATTTAATTCAGCATAGTTTTGTCTTAACTATTCGGACGATGCCCTTTCCCAAGTGTTGCTCTTGATGTAAGAAATATTACTGCAACATATTATCTTGAAGTGGTATACAACTGTCAAAGTTGAAGGTTCAAGAAGACATCTGGTTAGTGTTTGAGAGCCCTCAAAATGCATAAAATTATCCCCGGGAAAGAGAGCCCAGATAACACTTATCGAGCTAGGAGCCAATTAGGAGCTCAAGTCAACCATAATTCCCTAGCGGCAAAAGTAAGAAACTTAGGAACAAAATCGGTAGACACGAGCAACGAAGGGGCAACGGAAATGATTCATCATCAATGCAACTACGTAACATCGCTAGTAGAGCTTGAATATCTCCATAAAGATGAATAAAAGTATATTTTATATTATCAATGACTGTGATTTATTTACCCTGAAATGATACCAGACCCTAAACAAGGAGTAAATCAACGATGCTAATCAACAACATGCCAATATCTTTACAGAAGTCGACAGGATAGTTCAACGTGGTGAAAATCCCAAATGGATCTTTCGAGTTTCTCGCATATGTTGAACTGAGGAAAAAGACAGTCGTTTTCTGTCACACTGTGCAGAGGGCAAGTCTCTCCATTTGTTTGTGTAAACAACTGTGGGAGATAAACGATTTCGTTGTGCTGTGATCCCCATTACAAGTGTGCCCGCCAACGGATGTCACTCGGATAAACGTAAACAAAGACCCCCAGGTTCTTCTATATGAGACTGATTTATGCGTGCCAGTGTGACAAGCTGAGATGATCTCGTGCCGCGCAACAAAAGAAAAAATGTTGTGTTTGTGTGTGTGCTTCAGTTTCCTGTGAAAGAACTGAAAGCTACATCTGCCACAAGAGTAAAACAAAAGGTTGACATGATAAGTCGTAGTGTCATACAGCTAATACCCATTAGTTTGTTTCGGTTGACTTTTATAACAGAGCAATTACCGGTTCTCTCCCCCCCCCCCCACCACCACCCTTGTTTATTTAATTTCATGCTTTATTACATATTTATTACTATTATTTTATTACTCAGTTTTGAATAAGGTATTTCCTGAGGAGAAACAACCTTATTTTGGTGATCAAAATGGCTGAAAGATTAGCACCCTATAATCCGGGTTGCTAATAATATATCCTGAGCAACTCGGAGTGTTTCGCACGGCTAGAGCCCGGTCCAGTTGACGAGCAATACAATGTTCCAAACACACAGATGTATTATACATATCAAATACCATCACCCTACTGTATACAAAGTGAAGGAGAGGCCCAATTATGGTACTTCAGCAAAGAACTTTTGCACCATGTGTTTTACACAGCACTGTATAGGGCCCAAAGAAATAGGGAGCAGCAAGCAGACATAATTCGTCGGTTAACCATACTAGATCCACAGTCAGCAGGCATTGTGACGGGGAGAAAAGCTCTGGTGTATGCTGAAAACGTGATAGAACTGCGCCACAGTCTGTATGGCATCAGGCAACCCGTTGTCACATATCAAGTCCAGCGTGCTCCTATACCAGTTATGTATATAACAGATGTTAGAAGGACTGCCCAAGTTGCAGGATCTATACAAGGTCTTCTGGCAAACCTGGTTGGCAACGCAGAAGTCATTACAGGTTGGATTTTAACCTTTGGCCAACTTGTAGACCCAGATTTATCCAGGCTCTTTTCAGGCGACATCCTGAGATGGTCCTTTATGTTCCGGAAAGTAGGTTTTTATCTAATCTTCAGTTTTACCAAATCATTGATGACAACACGCCAGCAATAGATGAGGAATTATTTTGGTTCTACCAGTTGGTGGTCCTATGTGTATGTGGAAAGGGTGTTGATACAGAGAGAGCTCACAACACCTTCAACAAGAGATGCGAAACTCTCTTCGGGATTCTAGAGGCTGTAGCTCCAGCAACTACTGCTATGCCCAGTCTGTGTACAGTACAATAAAACAGACCTTTAAAGCTCATGGGATGTCCAGAACCATAGCAGTGTACGAGATAAAAAGAGCTTATGATGATGACAACTTAGAAGGGAGAAACCGCTGGTTGCATACTTTAATGAACCAGGCACTCCTGCTTTTAACATATGCTGGCCTACAGGGGCTGAAATTAGCCTATGATTTTCATCAGACAGATACATTAGCTGTTTGGACATTAAGAACCGTAGCTGAGCAAGGCGAAGCTGTCGAACAGGCTTGGCGGGACCTGAACACAATGGAAGCGCCATACACTGCATGTGCTAAACTCTTGGGGTTTAACAAACCTATATGGGAGACAAATTTTCCAGATCTCGTCTACTGCGCAAAAAAGATTGGTTTAAATAAAAATGGGCAAACACTGAATGCATTCACATTTAATAGGCAAACAAAGACCAACACCTGGTATACCGCAAGCAGCCGTTCCACAG
>JAXGGA010022196.1:0-15380 GCA_038373865.1 Uloborus plumipes | reverse complement strand
ACTATTTTGCATAAAAGGTTAAAATCACTCTATATTTTATAGCATTTCCATTTATTACATTTAATAAATTTTATACTAAAGCAACTAAAACTAAAAATAGTTGAAATACCTTGTTTTGTTCCTATTCTCAATATTGTCTTTCAAAAAGTTACCTTTTAATTAAAATTGAATAAATTCAATCATGTAAGACTACCTTTGTTTCAGGATCAAACTGACAATTTGTTATGAAGTACTTATTTTTGCTATGTCGTACAATGGCAAAAACTGAAGCTTAATAGCATTTTTTTTTCTTATCTTGTCCAATTTTCAGTTCTGTTGACAAGATTAGCGAAAATAAGAGCTTATACAACAATCAAATCAGAAAATGTTTGAAATAAAGTATTATGCACAAGATTTTTATATTCTTTGGGAAACATTTTGTTTTGATATATCTAATTAATGTGTCATGACGAATTAAAAGCTAAAAAAAAGTTTAAAACATGCAAGCCCTGGGGTAAAAATTAAGAAGTTACTATAAACTAACGTTGAAATTCTCCTTAATAAACCATTATTATTATTATAAACCTATAAGAGGCACAAATCCTTTTAAATGTGAGGCACTGAAATCAAAAATCAGAGGCACAGACGTTTTCAAATATAAGGCACTGAAATCTAAAATCAGAGGCACAAACGTTCTCAAATATAAGGCACTAAAATCTAAAATCAAAGGCACGGTGGTTACTGTACTATCAATAACAGTATTAAATATATTACGTTTGTATTTGCAAAGAACGTAAATTTTATCTTTTATTCAGAGTTACATACATACATACAAATAAACAAACCCACATGTGAAACTAAAATAAAAGCGTAGTAAAAATATTGAATTTTCTGGAACTCAAGGTTCACTATTTGTTTAGAAAGTTTAATATTGTTCCTTACTAATGCGCCAAATTAGAGTAAGCATTTACTCTAACTGGAACTAATCTAATTTTTGCACAAATTTACTTGCATGTTTTTCCCTCTCATCAATTTATTCATGTAGCCCGAGCGCAAATAAATAGTTCACAGATTTGAGTAGAAAGCTTGAAATGTGAAAACTAATTGCAATTTACATTGCATTATGTTGAAAATTACGCGACGTGAAGAAAATCCATGTAGCGAATTACTTAAAATAATTTCTATGAGCTCAAAAAAGTAGCTGATATCCAAAATGCGAAATGTAAATATTTTGCTTAGAAACTTATTGATTTTTATTTGCCCGGGATGGAAATAAATCCATCAAAAAATAGTTAATAACGAGGGGTGTTACATTGATAAGTAAAAGTAAACTTAAAAAAGAAAAAATAAATCTTGGAAAAAAAGACATTAACCCTATACCTTAAACATTTTGAACTTTTTATCATTTTCGTACTTTTTGATTCATTGTTAACAAGAAATGTGATTCTCAAAGCAAAACATAAGACATCAGTAGCATGTAGGGGAATGTGGGGCAAAGAGAAATAGTTAAGATGGCACTCCTGTTTCAAAATGAACGAATCGGTAATTTATTCCAAAAATGAGCTAATATTTAGAAAAGTGCCAATTTGAGTCCCAAGTGAATTTTCACTGATATTGCAATAACTAGTTAAAAAATTAATGTTCCCCAGAAAGAAGATAAGGTTCTGCTTTCATTTCATCTAATAACATCAGAAAAAAAAAATTTTTCTTCAGAAAATAATGTTTTTATGCATCAAAAATCAGATCGGTAACTTGTCCCCAGTAGCAAAGCTTAGCATACAAACAGGTCATGCGCACTTTCTAACTTCCCAAAAAAACGCACTTGCACAAAAAACGATTCTATTTTTACCCCTTTGTTGATATATTACTTCATTTTTGTCTTAATCGATTTCTGATTTTCTAGTCGATGCGAAATAAGCGTGTCCCAAGTTCCGCCGTCAGAGTGGTAACAATACTTCCAATCTATGTTTAGGCTCCCAAAATCATTTCCTGCACCTATTCCACGTAATACTGAGTACCTGGTGAGATGTTTTATCGAATCGTAATTAAAAATTTGCATTTCTGCGTCTAAAATTGTAGGTAAGATTTTTTAAAGTGATTTTATAAAATGTGTGTCATTTGAGTCATCAGATCGGTAACACGCTCTAAAATGCGCAGTTTTTGTTATTTTAAAAATTATTTTATATATAAGTATAGTCCTTTATTACAAGTGAAAAAACCACGTGTTTGATTTTGGTTTAGTGCGATCGACTCGGAAATAAAAAAAAAACTTTGTCAGTTTGTCAGATCGGTAACAGTCAGAGCGGTAACATTGAAAAACAGCGAATATGTTACAGAACTAACTCACACGTTTCAGAATTATATAAAGCAAAAATCATAGGTTTTAGTCATATATATTGAATATTTTTGTTCTTAAAAAATGAAAAGCAATGAGTTTTAGTACAATTGCTTCATTAGTGGTTTGTATGACCTAACAATAGAAGTTAGTAAAATAAGAAAAATTGACACTGCAGAAATTAAGTTAATTAATTATTATTATTTTATTTATTTATTTATTTTTTTTTTTTTTTTTTTTTTTTTTTTTTTTTTTTTTTTTTTTTTTTTTTTTTTTTTTGGTGCTTCAATTTCTCATAACTTCGCTAAAAAACTAGATAATAACTAGTACGCTAAATTTGAATTTCTGATCAAGAAATTAAATTTCCTGCAACTAATTGAAGAAAAGCAAGCAGCAGAGTTGTGTCTTGAAAAATTGAAGCTGTGTGTTGTTTCAAAACAAAACAAATGTTTTATTAGCTTGGATTTGGTAATCTCATATTTTATTTTATCTAAAAACTTATCGCTCATTTTTATTTCCAGGAAATGCTTTTTTATAATGAAATTTGATTTTTTAGCCTAATATATATATTTTAATATAATTATCTTAATTATATGTTAAAAATGCAAGGAAATGATATCATATTTAGAGATGTTAACGAAGACTGAAAGCATAAACTCACATATGTAACTCATATTAACATCAGATCTGTAACATTCATCAGATCTGTAACGGCTTAAAAGTGAGTAATCTAAGGAGGGGGTAAATAACTTCCTTGACCTCCCCCATTTTATTTTCTTGCATTTAGACCCAATTTAGACTTAAAATCCAATATTAGTTTTTTTCTGCAAGAAATTTTTTTTTCAGAAAACTCCAACTTCAAATTGGCACTTTTCTAAATATTGGCTCAAATCAGTGTATATAAAGAAGGAATAATGTTTTTTGTAATACAACTTGAGTTTAAGTATTATATTTCATTTTTGGCAGTTATTTTGCACCTTCAAAAAATGGCGGAAATTTTTCACCTCAAAAAACCATGGGCCAAAGTGAAAAATATTTTTGCAATGTAACATTTTCTATTTGATGAATTACAGTAATCTTCATCAAATCAATTCGTAAATAAACGAATAAATAAATTATTAATGAAAAAATAAACGAATAAATAAATAAACAAATTAATTAACTAATTAATGTATGAGAAAAAGAAATGAGTGAGTAAAATAGAGAATGAATTAAAAAAAAATAAGTGAATGAATGAATAAATAAGTGAATTAATAATGAAAAGAACGTGGGAATCTACTTATATTAAAAATTGAGTATCTTTCTAACTATCTTTCTTTCTAACTATCTTTCTTTCTAACTATCTTTCTTTCTAACTATCTTTCTTTCTAACTATCTTTCTATGTCACGCTTCTTTCTCCTGAACGCCAATGAACTGAAAGTCGAGCCAGGTACCGATAGATAGGTAATTTTTCAAGCTTCATTAGTTTCAATTCATATAATTATACGATTTTAATTAGCGAAGATATCAATTAATAAGTAGTCAAATTTAAAGCGATTAAGCCTAATAAATGATTAAATATGAAAGCCATTGTTGCATTGCAAAACGTGGGTGCCATGAAACAGTAATAAAAATGATAATGCGAATTTTGAATGAAGGCTTAACTAAATCAAACACGAAACTCATAAGCGGGCGACTTACATAGTATTTTTATCGCTAGCTACTTGTAATATTTTGAAACATTCATTTGTTGAAGAGCCATCTACTTATATTAAAAACTGAGCATCAATGTCTGCTTTTTCTCCTTTGAGCGAGCTGAACTTACTGAAACTTTCCTCACCATCTTGAAGGCGCGAAGCATCTCAATAATTCGAATGATTTTTTTTATATAGGAAAAAAGTAAAGGCGTGAAGCGCCTGTAAGCGAGCCGCCTTGGCGGGGAGTAGTTTCTTTAAATTTTTTTCTCACTACTTTCAGGGCACGAGGTGCCCGTGCAACGCCGGGCCACGTGCGTGGTATGTCTTGAAATCGAATGAACATTAAATTATATCAAATAATATAAATTCAGAATGAGGTAAAAGTTAGAGAGGGGGGACGTTATGCATCAACATGCCGCAGGAAGCTAATCTAGCTGCCCTGGCAGCTAGTAAATTAATAAAAGAAGAAATATGTACGTGCTTTAGTAAATGAATGCATAAGCAAACTAAATGAACTATTTATCTGTGTCCCATTCACTTTGCCCCGCGTACACTTGACAAATTACATTGAGCATTTAAAATAACAAGTACTGACATTAAATTAAAAATTTAAACAACTCCCGACCCTGATTGCCGATCTCATATTGAAACGAACTTCTCTGGTCATAAAGCATTTTAAATCTAAATACATTTACTGGTTTTCGATGTTTAAGATTGTTAAAATAATTACAAGTAAAGACTTGTAATTGATTTTAACAGTTCCCAAATGGAAACTGACAACAAAAACGTTTTAAATCATTGAGTTTTCTTCCCTCGTCGCGTCGGCGAATAATGACAAAGATTTTCAATCCTGTAGGTTTAAGTCTTGGGCAGGAATTCAAGTGAAACACCATTGCAATCGCTTCGAATTGCAATCGCTACTGGAAGTGAATTACATTATCATCAACTTAACTTGACACTGACGTCACTACGGGTGGAGCCAATAAGAGCTCACAAGCAGTCAGCGATCTCCTCTTATTCGCCAAGTAGGTTGTGACGTTTTATCTAGCTCGTTTTTCATAGGCAAACGTCACGCTGACGTCACGAGGTTTTTATCAAAAAACGTTCTAATGTAATTCATTTCCAGTAGCGATTGTAATTTGCGATCGCCTGTTTCACTTGAATTCCTGCCTTAGCTGCATTTGTTAACAATTACAAGTAATTTATTTGTTAAAAAAATAGGAACTGGCAACTGATAAACATTTTAATCTATATACATAAAAGACTACTTCTGAAACCGTATGTCCGGGGTAATCTTCCAAACTACTGGACCGATTTTAACCATTTTTGCACCGTTAGATAGCTACAGTAACAGAGAGCAGGATAAGCTATAATTTATTTCTAAAAAGCTTAGTTTTAAAAAGTTATTATGGAAAATAGTAAATTTCATTTAATTTCCCCATTAAATAATTAAATTTTCAGTGCATTGTTGCAAAAATTTGGTTGCCATGCAACAACAATATTAATAGTAATCATGGTGAAAATTTTGAACCTAGGCTTCGCTGGAGTAAGTATAAAATTTATTGCTTTCTTAGGATTTTTAGATTCATCTGTGCCAATAATCGCTAACGGGGTAAATAAAAAGATAATTTATTTTGGCAACAGTTAGAGAACAGAAAATGTTTATAGTCGAAAAATTTCTAAGTTAGGTACGTTAGATGTTTTCACCAATGTAGTCACAATAAACTAATGATGGGACTTATTTTGCGTGTAATGTTTGGAAATACTTGACTCCAGTGCGATTGATATTGTAAATATATATTTATTTTAATTTACAGGGTGCAGCAGAGAAACTTGCTGATTTTAATTGGATGCTAATTAGCAAGGAGTGGTCAGAAAGGATTGGGAAGAGTCTCATTTTAAAGAGAAGGTCCTGAAGTTTTGTTATCTTATAGTTTAGTTGTCGCCATGCGTTGGACGAAGTAGCAACGAGCGTTCGCCGCCGAATCTTACTTTTCAAATAATCCTTCGGTGGTCGCCACTCAACGTGCCTTCCGAACTCGATTCAAAATTCAGCCCGTTGTTCCCATTCCTGGCTGGGAATCGACTGTTTTGTGGGTGAAAATATTCAGGAAAATTGGGGGTGTGGCAAAAAGAGGCCCAGGAGATCAACGGATTCCCACAACCCTAGAAAACGTCGAAAAAGTGAGGGAGTCGTTTTTGCGCTCTCCCAGGCGTTCTGCGCGTAAACACACTGCTGCTTTGGGTATTTTTGATTAGACACTGAGACGAATTCTTCACAACGAACTCCAGTTTCATCTTGCTGTGGTTCACCAGTTGAGTGATAACGTCTCCTTGAAAGGTGACGTACCGTGACCAGCCCGCTCCCCCGTTTTAAAACACCGTGACTATTTTTATGAGGGTATATCAAATCGATCGTTTACAACGACAAGCCCCGGACCCTGCAACGCCTGAAGAGCAACATCTGGCTTACTATCACCAATAGCCCAGTCGATATGCTCGAAAGAGTGCAACAAAGCTTCAAATCTAGGGTAGATGAGTGCATCATTAACAGTGGCTGCCATTCTTCCCGATGTATTTTTTAAATTTAACTAATATAAAAATTCAGAATGGGTACCATATCTTATAAAATGTAGTAAACTGATACATGAAGTACTTTTCTCTTAGTTGACTTTTCAATTCTGCAAGTTTCTCCGCTGCACCCTGTACCAAGCGTATAACATTTCCGATTTACCTAAACATTATTTGTAGCTTGCATTTTTATTTACGGTGTGTAATACAGTTTTTTAGTTTGTGCAGACAGAAAAAATTACCATTGTTTACAGAAGTAGCCATTGTGTATATAGATATGCACTTTATTGTTGAAAAATTCATGAACGAGTGTCACTAAAACACCATACCCGGCAGAAACCCGGGCAGGGCCGGGTACCCGGCTAGTGAATTATAAGACTTTGCTTTCCTTGTCTGCCGACAATGAAAACGATTCCGATCGCATGAATAAAGGCTAAGCTGCATTTGCTAAAAAACGCTATAACTCGCATTCTGTGGAACATGGAAGATCCAATTACATCGTATCAGACGCAGAAAATTTTTCTCTTTCATCTGGTGCTATTTTTTTAAGTTTTGAAGTATGTTTTCACTGCTAAAATCCCGAAAAACCTTTCAAAGGTTTTTAATTAATATCTTCGTTAATTAATACCATCCGAAGAAGCAACCTAGCTAAGAACACTCTCGATCAACTCTCCTTTCGAGCAAAAAAAATCAAAATCGGTCCAACCGTTTAGGCTGCACAGTACCACAAACAGATACACAGATACACATACACGTCAAACACATAACCCCCTTCCTTTGTGTGTCGGAGATTAAAAACATGCAAAATGTAAACTAGATAAAGATTGCACTGCACATCAGTAGATCTCAATAAATAGTTAAAAAGATAATTACGTAAATTAATCATTTTAAAATAGCAAGAAATATTTTTGAAAAATCACGAATATTACGATAAAAGTTTGATAATGACTTTTTTTCCTTCGTTTTTTTTTTTTTTTTCTTTGGAGCGATTTATTTTTTGACAGGAATCAACCATATGTCTGAGAACTTAATTAAAATTTTGCTACATAGGTGACGCTGCAAACTAAAAAATATTTTACCATTTCACTTTGCCCTACATTCCCCTACTATTAAAGATGAAAGTTAAGAAAAAAAAAATCTCACCTGGTAACAAAGACTCTAAAGTGGCATCCATTTCAAAGAGCTAATCACAGTAAGTAGCAGTAGTAATTTTCCATCAAAATGTTGACCAGCATTTATTTAGAAAATTAAAAGGATCAGCACAAGCAAGTTTAGTTGATGCCAATAAAAAAGACAGTTCTTTGAACGATGGTTCAATGTAACATATTCAACATCTTGACTTTGACAGAATTCCTTACCCAATTTGTATAAACACATATGATTTTCTTTCACAAAGACATTGTTCGGAATTCTCAATTAGTCCTTTCAAATGATAATGCATATAGTTTAATTGTTACGTGTTCTTGCTTTTTTTCAATGGTGCATGTTCTCATTTCCTTGCAAATTATTCATCTCATGAAACTTATGGATAAGTCTTCTCTCAGAGAGGAGTGGAAAAGTTTCTTTGCCATTTAATCTCATTTATTTATTCATTTATAAAATGGAAATGATGAGATGTTAGAACCTATAACAGACTAATGATCTATCAGTATGACCAACCAATGAAATAGCTTTTTATTTTATTATTATTTTCTACTCACGGATTTTTCTAGTTCAAATTTTAAATTTTCAAAACATCCCTCAATTTCAATAAACTGCATATTTCACTGCTCATTTAATGTAAAAAGGCACAAATAGCTTCGACGAGATCTGAAAGATACATAATATCCGTTAATCCGTTAACCATCTTATGTGCTTGATATAATAATTGTTTCTAAAGAAGAGAAAATCTGAAACATTCTGGTAGTTCTTTAGATGAACCATCTGTTTCTCTTTCCTCCCGACATAATTGACTTTCGAGAAAGAAGTTGTTCTCATTAGATGATCCTAATATCATTATGACTGGTGATTCTTATCTTAGCTCATTTAAAAAAAAGTAATGCATTCAAGGGTTGCTAATAGTTTCACTATCCAGTTATCTCATCAGAAACTGACATGATAGAAATGATGCGGTTTAAATTTTCTCGTGATATTTTTATCTTTTAGTTCTCAACATGCATAATGATAGTCAAAAACTAATAAGTACGGTCTTATTTTCTTAGGTAAAACCTTCCGCGTGTCTACGCATGCGTCAGGTCTTCTCTGATATTACCAAAATAATGGTGATAGGTAAGATAACAATAAGAGGAAGAATAATAAGAAGCATTTTAAGCTGTATCAAACAACGCAGAACGATGGTCATTTCAAATGCATAGCTTAGTTGAATGTGTCTAAAGCAAAAATGCAAGTTTTAAATTGAAAACTTAGGAAAGTTCCCACTCACAACCCATCACCCCTTTTTTAAGTGGAATGGTTCGCGAGTGCTATACTGCAATGCAAAGTTTCTTGACACTGGCGTCGTGACGTTAGCCAATGAAAAACGAGCTAGATAAAACGTCACAGCTTACTTGGCGAATTAGATGAGATCCTTAACTGCTTGTGAGCTCTTATTGGCTCCGCGCGTAGTGACGTTTATTGTCAACTTAAGTTGCTGTGAAGTATAGACGCGGTTTTCACGGACGGACAGTCAGCAATCATATTTTGGAGTTGGCTTCAAAACATTGTTTTCTCACACTTTATTATCCATTTCAGCTTCTGCACAAAATATTACCTTTATTATTTAGTAATGCTGTTCAATTTAGTTTCTGTACAAATTCAATTTAGTTTATGTTCAATTTTGCATTCACCCAAAATATTTGCTTTATGGTTCAATAATGTCATTCAATTTAGCTTCCGCACAAAAAATTAGCCGTTGAATCCACTAAGGCTGTTGTGAGACAAAACAAGAGAAATAAGGAATAAAACAGCACTTTTTCAATGAATATATTATCTTCTCTCAGATTTTTGGAAATATTAAAGGCGAGAATGGAGAGTGAAAAAGGAAACCTAATTTGCACTTCAAAAAATTAAATATAATGCTATTATCAGTAATAACAGTAAGTGGTTTTTTTATTTTAAATATGATTTCGCAATCCTATTATAAAAATACTACTGGTATAATTAAAAAGGTAGCTAAATCAAAAAACTTCTTCAAACCTAACTAAATAATAATAGTAATAAATAAATAAATGAATAATAGCTACGTAAAAATTTAATAATACTTTAAAGCGGAGAAGATTTCGTATCTCATGTGGAATTGCCAGACACGAAAAAAAGAAAAAAAAAAGGAATTATTTTTATAATGGGAGAGAAAAAACGCTTCTAAAATGGGTAACGAACTACTTTCTTAAACGAAGGTAGGAATGATAGTTTTTTTTTTTTTTTTAGTTAGATGGTGAGAAAACTTAATTAACGAGAGAATAACGAAAATCCTAACAACGTCAAGAAAATTATTTTTTAAAGAAGCGATATAGTAATCTCGTAATAGGATGGTAACTAATTTTAGTTTTGCTTGGCGTAGCGAAAATTAGGTTTACTTCTGAGGATAGCTATGGCGTTGAAATATTTCATAAAAATGTCGATAACTGAACACTAGTCACTATCGAATTCTGTTTTTTTTCAATCTATAAGTCAAAACGAAGATGCTTTCGTTTCTTTGCAGTTTATATATATTTATCAAAATAGAAATGAGTTTGCGCTAAGATCAAGTTACTTTTAGAAACTCAGTTTTACAACAACTTTTCTGAAATAATAACACATTATAATATCTTTAACTTATCCTCTCTTTTGAAAAAAATATCTGAACGATACCGGAGCAATAGAAATCTAGATTCATTTGAATTTTCAGCAATCCGCTTAACAAAAAGCAAATTAATTCAGACCAGAAGCAATCTAAATTGGTGAAAATATGAAACAAGCAAAGCAAAAATAGAAATATTACTTACTTTTGAAAAACTACTTGCTTAATGAATTATTTTATGTATTGCAAAATTTGGACTAGCAGTTATGGGGAAAGATCTCAACATATATTTTATCATACATTAATGAAAATTGCCGTACCTCTACTGGCGGAGAAGGGATTTTAGTGGAGTGTTGAGTTAAAGATGATATTTTATTAATCCAAAAAAAGTATTAAACCGTCTTATCATGCTGCAGTTTCTCGAGTTTTAAAAAGTAACGTACTGTTTCGTGGATCATTTCAACATAACTATTTTTTACTTAGAAGTCTGCAAATAGTTTTCACAAAGTTGTCTACATTATCAAAGAAACTTTACGTCAAATTTCTAGTGATCCAAAACAAGATTAATCGTTATCAATGGACACTTTCCTTGCTCGTTATTTTCCTACTCTGCACTTCAGAAGCTATCAGCCAGATCTACGAACATTTTCCATCAATTATATAGAAGTAATTATGCATTGTTCAACATTTATGTAATGCGACAAATGTTCTTATACAATTAGGTAGACATCCGTTGCATTCACGAAATTCCTCCTGAACAATCTTTCATTGATCCTATAAACATAGTCAAAAGAAGTCTAGACAGTATCTCATTTTCAATTATTATTATGCACGTCGCATTTCTTCTTTTTTTTTTACTTAAAGAGCGTCTGCTCAATAATTTACACTTTGATTTTTTAAACAAGTCTTGCATAGACGTTTCCATTTTCTTCCTTAAACTGTTAACCGGGCAATGGTTTTTGGAAAATCTAAATTATCATCTTCTGATCTTTTATAATCGTGGTAAATTAGTTCATACAAAGTTATCAGATAAAAAGAAAACACATATTTTACTTCATCCACGAAAAAAAAAACTGAAAGATCGCGAAAACACTGCACACAAAATTAAAATGGGGCTAATTTTTGCTTCATTAGAAAAAGCTGTAGACACCTTCAAAGAAAATGCAAAACGTCGACACAGGCTCACGACGTTTGCTTTAAGAATGTAAGAGCTGCCAAAAAGGGCTATTTCCCTCTCAAAAGCAAAAACAATAAAAATTGTGTGCACAGCGAAAAATGAAATGGTCCTTAATTGAGAGACTTGAAATTTTCTTTTCTTTGTTCTTCATAAATGCACATTCACTGCTTGTGTAGTATATTTAAAAAGAGGCAAAATCACTTCATCTAATTGCACCGCAACAAAAGTATCATGTAGCAAAGAAAACTGCAGGTAAATCTCACTTGAAAGTTCAAAAGTTTTTCTTTAAAAAAATTCTGAAGATATTTTCAAGGCAGTAAAAACACTAACATAATTTCACATTCAGTTTGCTTTATTTAGTCCGTTTTAGAACGAAAAAGGTCCTTAAAAATCTTTTTTTTTTTCTAAAGAGGTTTTGATCGCATAGCAGAAACGGAGATAGCCCCTCTTTAAGATACTTTAACTTTCTTCATCCAGCCTTTTATGATCACTGCTTTTGTAGCGTGTATAAATAGGTGTAAAATAGTCATTTCTCCTCATTGCATAAAAACAAAAACACTATATAATTACAAAGAAAAACTGCAGACAATCTCCTTTGAAAATTGACGAGTTTACCTTCCATTTAAAAAAGCTGCAGACAGATATCTTCAGGCAAGAGTAAAACATCAACGTAGGTCGACAGTAAGTCACTGTAAGTTTGCTTTATGGGAACACGAAGGGTCCCTGAAAGTCTATTCTTTTCCCTAAAGCGACAAAAAAGTACATTGCGAAAACGGAAATAATCCCTCTTTGAGAGTCTTTAAGTTGTTTCATCTGATTCTTTATGATCGCTGGTTTTGTAGGGTTTTTAAATAAATGTAAAAAAAGAAAAAGAAACCTCAATGCAAAAAAGCAAAAACCCCACTTGAAAGAACAAGGGAAAACTACAGACAATCTCATTTGAAAATAAACTAGTTTTCTTCTCTATAAAATACAGTACCTTCAAGCAAGTATGAAATGCCAACTTAGATTCCAATATGCTTAATGAGACCACCAAGAATCCCTAAATATTTCCTTCAAAAGACACCTCAAGTTCCTATTTTGCACAACAAAGTTAGAAATAGTTCCACATTGGAAGAGTTTGCTTCTCTTCATCTGATCCTTCATAATCTCTACTTTTGCAACATATTTACATGGTGCAAAATAATCTCACTGTAGGAAAACAACATCACATGAAAGATTCAAGCAAAACTGCTGACAATCTCACTCGTAAACAATGATAATTTTTGCTTCCCTTTAAAATATAACCAAGCACAACAAAGTTAGAAATAGTTCCACGTTGGAAGAGTTTGATTCTCTTTATCTGATCCCTAATAATCACTAATTTTGAAGCATAGATGCAAAATACTCTCACTGTAGAAAAACAACACCACATGAAAGGTCCAATAAAAACTGCTGACAATCTCACTCGTCAACAATGATAATTTTTGCTTCCCTTTAAAAGAA
The DNA here is from genome assembly GCA_038373865.1 of Uloborus plumipes. Taxonomy (NCBI): domain Eukaryota; kingdom Metazoa; phylum Arthropoda; class Arachnida; order Araneae; family Uloboridae; genus Uloborus; species Uloborus plumipes. The sequence goes on along the minus strand of JAXGGA010022196.1, from coordinate 2,399 downwards.
TGTAGATATCCTCATCGTGTCATGTGTGAGGTCGGAGGAGCTCCACACCAAGTTCTCTTTCTCAGCGAAACGTCTGTGTGAAGTCTGTCTGTCCTTCGCTCCTCGTCCCAATCGGTTCGGGATGTCCCGGCGAATCTGGATCGATGGCGCCAGGAGGAACCACACCCCGACACCCTCACCCAAACTCTTGTGTCCCGCAACGGAACATTAAAAATAATTACCTTATAAACTCTTCTTGTGCCTACTCAGGAAACACTTAAGTTTTTTTGTAAAAGAATTTACTTGGGAAACCCGTTCTTACCCTTTGAGTAATAAAACTTGCAATATTTTTTCAGTAAATCAATTAAATAGAAATATGCAACTTTAATATAAACTGTAAAACATGAATGTTGTTTTTACAGTATAATACAGCTAATTTTATAGTAATAAACTGTAAAAATGGTTAATTTTATTGTAATAAATTGTAATAATTTGACAGTTTATTACCGTGCATTTTACAGTTTTAAACTGGAACCTCTGTTGCCAGTATTATACTGTTGTTTTTACAGTATAATACAGCTAAATTTTACGGCAATAAACCGTAAAATTTCTAACCTTACAGTAAGAAACTAAAATTACTAGTTTTACAGCTTATTACTGTACATTTTACAGTTTTTAATTGGAACCTCGGCTGCCAATATGATACTGTAAAAACAACAGTTCATTTTTTGCAGTGTATGTAAAAAGAGACTTCCGTGGCTCTGGGGTAGAAGCTTTACTTAGAATGCTGGAGTTCTTTGGTTTGATTCGCACCAGAGTTCTGGATGTTATTTCCTCTCTTTGTGCTGTAAATATTTCATCTGTTGTCTTATATGTAAACAAAACAGTCTAGACTCTCGAGGCGATGGCCCGCCATACCTTCATGGTTACTTAATACTTACTATAACCACGAAAACAACATAGATAACAAAAAGTTTTCTTTTTTTTTTAAGATAATAGAAGAAGTAGTCCAAATACTAGTTATATGGTTCAAAGAGGGCTACCTGCTGAAAATGGGGAAAAGGGTTGCTCCCAGTCACAAAAGCGGCACCCAATGGAAGAATAAGAAGGTTCAAAATAGTATGGAGCAAAATGGCGTTGACTCTTTACATGTGCATTGGGGAGAGTTGTTTTTGAGGTATTAAAATCTTTTAAAGTTTGTAAAACTGAGCGTCCCCCTTGCAAAGTTATGTAATAAAGTAAATGGCTGCTACCTGACAACAAAGTAGATGACATGAGTTTCTCGTATTGAACTTGTTTAGAACTACTTGTTTGGTTTCTAATAGTATAGGCATCATCTACTTTTTTTCTTTTAATACAGAAGCCAGGAGCTTCGACATACATACGGACAGCGTACTATGCGCCTTGCCTCCTGACAAACGCAGGACAGATTTACGGCAGAGAGAGGATGAAATAACATCCATGGGTAAGGCAGGACTCGAACCCACGACCACTTGCTTACGACGAGAATACTCTACCTCTAAGCCACCGTGGCCCCGCATGATTTGCTTGAAGTAAAGAGTGAACTAAAAAGTGCTGCCAAAGATGGTCTAAAAATAAACTACCCCGTTTTTGGATTAACAATGGTAGCTTTTTTCTTAGATAATACGTTTTTTTTTTTATTACTATTGATAATTACGGATTAAATTAATTAATTGTGATTATATAAGGCATAGAAAAGAAAGGAGAGTTGATTGATTTTTTTTCTCCTTCAATGATATTAGGATGTCCAGAACCAGTGGCAAATATGAAATTTCATTTTATATATAGGAGCGAGGAGGGGTGAAATTGGACCTAGACGACATGCAGAAAGCCATTAAGGCGGTTTGCTTACGCTTTTTTTTATACCTAGGCAATAACCTAGAAATAAATATTAAAAATCGAGGAAACAAGCTGGCTTGGTTTGAATTATTAAAAGTAAAGACACGAAAATCGTTAGTCCTATGAAAGAATTTAAAAACCCAAATTTCTAGAGTAGCTTCAAAAAAAAAATACTGAAGTTTCCCAAAATTTTAAAAGAAATTTTACAACAAATTTAAATTTTTTGCAGAAATTTTTTTTAAAATTGAAAACTGAATTCAGAATAAATATCTTTTACCATTCAAGAAAAGGATTTTAAAAATTTTAAAAATAAAAAAAAGAGGGGGTTTTGAAACTTTAACACAATCACAGCTATAGCCAGGCCCGTCCATTTGGGGGGGGGCAGGGGTCAAATTGCCCCCCCCCCCCCGACTTTTTGGAAAAAAATGTATTGAATAAGTGGGGGTGGTTTTTTCCACTTTTTGGTAAAGGGTTTCATGCACCTTTTTCCCCCCCCCCCTTTGGAAATTCCACCCTCCCGGTTGTAGCTTTTTTGTGCTTTGGGACTTTTTTAAACCTCC
>JAXGGA010022195.1:0-15381 GCA_038373865.1 Uloborus plumipes | reverse complement strand
AAATACAAAAATAAGAACTTTCAAAAAACACTGTAAGAACTACCAACCCATTGCTTCTTCAATGTGCTACTGATAAGACTGTTTGTCAAATTCGCGGGGTAGCAGTTTTCAGTTAAAGTTACAATTAATTGTCTTATTGCTGAGTCTAGATTTGAATTAATGTTGCAAATTTTTTTGTATCGTGAAACTTGGGAAATGATAATATTCTTGAAAACCTTTTTACTTAGACAACTGTGAAAATGGATAAGTGAGTGCACTTTGAAGTTGAAATCTTTACGTTTGTCACAGAGTGCTAGATTGACATCTTTATCTTCTAATTTAATATAAATGTCCAGAAAAGAAGCAGTGTTGTTATTATTTGTTTGTTTTAGCAAAAGTTCTTTTGGATAAATATAATTGTAGAGATTATGGAAATTACTGTTGTTAAAAATTATAATGTCATCAATGCACCTGAAGGCCTCAAGATCATTTTCGATTAGAAAATTTGACTCATAAACATGAAGAAAAACGTTTGCAAATGCACTGGAAAAAGACGTACCCATCGGAATACCGTTAATTTGCTTACAAAAATTAGAACCATTAACAAGATAGTTTTCGAAAACACAGAACTTAACTAAATTTAGTCAGTAGCTTCTTTTAGACCCTATGCAATCTTCATATTTTTCGTAGAGTTTATTAGAAATGTCTAAAATTAGATGATGGGGGATATTTGTAAAGAGATTTTCAAAGTCAAAAGTATTAATACTGTGAATATTGTTATTACGATTATTTAAAAAGTTCAAAACCTTTTGGTTATTCAAAATAATTAAGTTTTTTTCTTCAGCAATTATTTCCATAATATTTTTAAATTTTTCGAAGAAAATAAAACCGGCTCTAACGTTATAAGAATAGGTCCCACTTGTAACAAACCTGAATTTAATTGGATTTTTATGGAACTTGACTGTGATAAAAAGGAAAGGAAACTTGAAATTAAGATGCTTTGTGTTTAAGATTTTATCATATGCGAGTAATCTTTTCTTGAGGCTGGATTCTGCTTCACTAATTATTGTATAAGTGTTGATATTGGAATATTCATTTAAAAGTAGCTGTTTGTAAAGAAATTTACACATGATTGCAAAGTTATTGCTTGCTTTGTCAACTGTAGTGATAGTAAAAGATTTTTTGAAGTTTTTGATACTCATGTTAAGATTTTTATCTATAAAATTGCGAAGATCTTTACGGTGAAAATTATATAAACTGTAACTATAAGTAAATTCATGAAGTATTTTCTTTTTCCATTCGACAAAGCCTTCAATGGGCCAACTGTACTTGTACGCGATTTTTAAAACAAACCTGTCTAGTTCTTTGCTGAAGTTACTAATTATTGCTTTTTTGTTTAAGTGACTATCTGGTCGAAATTTTGAGCCTTTTTCCAGGAGATACTTTAGGGATTCATTCTGTATTATATTTAAGTTGCCTGTGATAATATGACCCTGTTCTTTATTAATATTCTCTCATGTTTATGCATAAATGAATTGGACTTCTAGTGACCTAATGCTTGTTTGTGAGATGTCGGGGGCAGAAAGTTGCATCTTTTTAGGCGTTTTGCCTGCAACTTGCTAGAAACATCTCACTCCACTTTTCCCTACCCTAGGGGAGTCCCCCTGATGAAGGCCCCAGGGTCTTTTGGGAATTTTCTCTTTACTTCTGTTTTCAACAAGATTTTTTCGCAAAGTTTTATACTTCTAATTAAAAATATAGATATAGATATAAATATATATATATATATATATATATATATATATATATATATATATATATATATATATATATATATATATATACGTTGAAAAAACTGTACAGTTTTTCTCCCCTTAAAGCTATTGAATATTGATTTTTTATTTGTTTTAGGCTAACTTCTTGAAGTAAAGTTAAGTAGTTCAGTTTATTCTATATCTACTCAATTGTAATCAACATTTTTGTTAATGACTCATAAAAATATTTTGCACATATTCAAATTTCCCCACTGGTACGTCTAGTGTTTTGAAAAAGTAGGATACTAAACATTTGCCATCAATAGAAGCGACTATTATATCTTTCATACCAAGACAGGCCCGTCATTTGAGGATCAGGGCGGGTGGTCAACTGCCTCCTCCCTTGGTTTTGAGAAAGTAATGTTTTTTTTTTTTTTTTTCAACATATAAGTGGGCTTGGCTTTCGCTGTTTTTTGGAAAATGTACATTAATTTCTTTCTTTTTGCCCCAATGGAAAAATTCGAAATACTGGGAATTTGTCAGGAAAAAGAGGGTTAATAACAGGGAAATACGAACTTACACAATAGTTTATGTTAAACCTTTTCCCCTTAATATTCATGAAGAAAAATAAGCAATGGTAAAAAATGTAGTTCTTATTCATATGATAGAAAAAAAGTTGATAGAAGAGTCAAGGTTTGATATTAAAGTCAAGGTTGTAAAAATTCAACTTTTAGACTTCATCTCTCAACCCCCCCCCCTCCTATAAGGCTGTCCCGTATTTACAGTTCTTAAATCTGCAGTGAATGTGTCATATTTCACAAAGTTATTTTTGGAGTAAAACTAACAGTTTCATGTGATCTAATGGTTAAGAATACTTCCTTTGACCCTAGTGATCGAACTCGAAATCGAACATGGGAAGAACTCATTAAAAAAAAGGAGTAAAAAGGCAAAGGGGAAAAAAAGTCATGCAAAACACACTCATTAAAATTATAAAAACACAGTTAATGCAAAAAATAGTAAACAACAAAAAAAAAATTTTAATTGTAACCTAAAAATTGATTACAAATACAAAAAACAACAACCAAAACATGAATTGTCTCTTTATTTTTTGCAGAAAGCGGCAGAAAAAAAATCTTAAAAATTATTCCTTGCTTTTACAATTCGAATAATTATTGAAGAAGTTTTGTAGTTGTCACAAAAAATACATTAGAAAAATAATACATATGATTATTTGAACAAAATTCAATAATTTACAAGTTTTGTTGGTCCAGAAGAAGATCAGTCATGTCTTAAATATTCGCAATTGATACCAATGATATAAGGACCTTAAATTGTCACACAAAAGTTGTACATGAAATAAGTGTTCCACCAATTACTTAAATCTCTCTGCTCAATACTGAGAGGTCACTCGCCCTAACCGTAGTCACAGACAGCAAAAAAAGTATTTTTAGGGGGGGGGAGGATTCTCAATTTAGCAAATAAAATTTCAAATTTGACCAAATGATAAAATACGAGTATGCACACATCCCTACATCCCATAAAAAGAAACATTAGGCATCTATTATTTATTTTTTTAATTGCAAGATTGCAATACTCAAACATTTGCCGAATCATCAGGTAAAATTTGGGATTTTTTTGGAAACTCCTATCGGAGTACCTCTGACGCTGCTACCTAATACTTTGAAAGAATTTTATTAAAACTTATTTTAAAATTTTTTTCTGGAAAACTTGACGAATCAATATTTTTTCTTTGCCTGTTAGCCAACTCCTCTATCTTTCTTGTCCGTATAGCACGGCAGCCGAGAGCCAAGACGAGCGGGTCCCATGTCACATATCTGCCCGATAAGAATAGTAAAGTTCATACAACTGTTTCCGAACACACACACGAAGAAAAATGCATCTGGTATCAATTTTAATTTATATTATTATTTTTTGATAACAAAATATAACATCAAAATACAAGCAAAACTTACCGGAAAGATATATTTGTGGACTCAGCAGAGGACTTTTACATACGCAAAAAGATGAATATAAATGTTCCTGGTGATATTAAATGTTAACTAGTTGTAGTAATCTGAAAAAATAATCCCAGGAAATGAACTCGAAGACGGCTGGATCATAAGTGATCGTCTATTTCTACGACAATTGGCCAGTGATCAAAAGTTCTGCGTCTTTTTTAAAAGGCATGGGAATAGTAAGAAGATTTTTGTTGTTCAGTTGATCTAGTCTTCTGTGATAAATGACTGCAATAAAAAGCCTGTTTACGGAAATCTGGTAGCACAAACCTTGCATCAGCACGACAAATTTGCATAGCCGCCTGCCCTATAGGAACCGACCTGGGTCCATTCAGAACGATAAGGCTGAATTGAGTGCCAATTAGCGAGGCTCCCACATACGATGTAGGCGTTGCACGCCAGCTTACGGCGGGCCTGGGCGGAGGGTCATATCACAAATGTGACAATTGCTAGGGGCCCCCACGACATAAGGGCCCTGAAAGGAATGCTCCAGAATTGCTTACTGTAAGAGCAATGGACAAAGGGGCTCCTTAATCCCTAAATCCACCACTGTACAACAATGGCTTCAAAAGGACAAAAAAGGGAAGTATATTGCATTTATAATAACTTTTATTTGTCATCTTAATATCCATTTTCGCTGGTGTTTTCAACCATTTAAAACTCTCTTCAGATTTCAGATACATCCATGGGCATTTCGAAAGTAGATTGTAGTTGCTACTTTTTGAAAGAAAATAGTGGAAGCTGAAGTTAACTACATTTTTAATCAAGTAACTGTAGAAAACTACAAAAAAAAAAAAAAAAAAAACAATCTGACCCCTGATTGAGTAATTCAAAATGAAGCAAAATTTTTAAAATTTTAAAATTTCAAATGTCTGCCCAAACATTAATAGGTTGATAGAGGGTGGAGTGTTTGTAGGGCAAGAGGGCCCATTACAATATCTGGACCTGGGGTTCACGGATTGATGTGGGGGCCCTGATACTAAGTAAGCTCCCCTCCCCCCACCCCCCAAAAAAACGGATAAATCAGTCACATACTTATAACAGAGAATAGAAATCAATGAAACACTACGTTCACGAGTTAATTTTATTGAGATGGAAACCCTGGGTTAGGGGGCCCTAAAAGTAATGTTGCTCCAGGGCCCCACCTTGCTTTATTCAAGTACTTGGTGCTACAAATGTAAAATAAGCAAGACTGATGAGAAGCATCTCGGGAAACGTATAATGAAGCCAATCAATAGAAAAAGAAAGAATAGTTTAAAAAAATCAAAATCTGAAAACCGAAAAAAAAAATGCCACAATTTTTTGCCCAATCTCATTTATTTTGGGGGCCCTTTCTGGCACGGGGGCCCTTGGCGATCGCCCAAAAACCACCCTGGCCAGTCCAGGCTTGCATTTTCACACACACCAAGGTCGAAAAGTCAGGGAACAGGGTACGTGTTTCATCCCTTTTAAAAAGAAGCTCTAATAGATGTGAGATGTGCCGAAAGTAGGGGCTGAGAAAAGGAACTAATGAAATTTCTCATTTTTAATGCTGAGCGTTGAACATTTGAAAGAAATTTTAGACCGTAAATGGTAAACCCATAAAAAAAAATAAGAAATAAATAACAGAAATTTTACATTTGATATTAATTTTATAGGCCCGCTTCGCGGTCCCCCTGACTTCTCAGGAGCCCCTATGCAATGCATAGGCTTGCCCACCCCCCTCTCGACGGACCTGTTTAGGGGAAGGGGGCAACGGTTTAGGGTCAATATGCTCTCACAGCATCGCATAAAGATATGTTTCAAAAATTAAATATATTTCTTTTGTACAAAAATTACGTATATAGAATATTAGAAGAAAAGATTGATGCAAAATAATCTTGTGGGTATTTATCGGTAGTGAATTCATTAATTCCGCTAGCGTAATTTTCTTCCTAAATGCAAGAAGTCACCTGCATAATTGTATTACAACAAAGCAAGAAAGAGATAAATGCCTACTGTGCTGCAGACATCTGGCATCCATTCTTGAGAAGAAAAAAAAGCCAGGAGTACAAAACGATCACAGAGGAGCTTGCTATCATTTCCCGTTCAGGTTTGACCCCCATTGTCACTAAATCCGACATGGGGGTAAATTAGTATCCCGTCGTGTCTTCCCCGCTGTACAATCACAGTGTAAAAATTATCCAAGACTGCTGGATGGAAAGTTTATCGGCAATTTGGCACGTTCTAAGTTGTGAAATTTTCAAAAAATGCTGCTTTAATATGTAAAAAGTCAGCCATTAAGTTAATGAGAGCATCAAGAAAAGATCTATTTCGCTCAACTCATACTAATAATATTAGTCATCAATCACTTTTGCACGTTAGTCTTTCTCAGAAACTTTTTTTCTTTCCGAAAAGAAAAAACTAATAAATTTGATTCACACTAACAAAATATCTTTCGTGCAAAAAAACTGTGGTGCAGTTTTTTGATACCAAGTGCAGTTTGTTAACAAAAGTTTTTTTCGCTTCGGGACACGCAGTTACTGCGAGTGACAAAATCCACTGTTGCTCTGGAACCGTGCTAAAAATTCTTTCACTGCAACATTCTTCCTCTTCCTCGGGAGCACCAGTTGTCTGCATGTGCTGCCATCTGCCGACGACTCGGATAGTGTGAAACTATCAAAGTGCTCTATCAACTTCATTAATGGGGAAAGCAGAACATGTATCACCGTGACTAAAAAATAAATTTGACTTTCTCTGATGAAAATTATTAAAATTTTGATCGCCTAGATGGATTATAATTCTATTAGCGTGACCTCAGAAAAGATCTGATGAGCATATGCTGTGCTGCTTTGACTATTAAAATTTGGCTTCTTTGGGACACTGTGTCTGAAAAGACTCACACACAATTCTTTGTTTTTTATGTATCCTGATTTAATTGTTCATCTACGTATGCTGTCACGTGCTGTTTTTGACTTAAGTTGAAGTTTTGTAGGATTAAGGGGCGCATTGTCAGTTTGAGCCATTTTTTTCAATTCCTTCATTTTTAAGAAATATAGTTTTTCTTGGCCTTTTTGATCAATACGTATGTCTAAATTTGCTCCTACGAAGTAAAAAACAATGTACTACTATACTAGGACCGATTTAAAAGACTAAAAATTAACAAAGCGCATTCACTTTCAAATTTCGGTTTTTAAACTTTTTCATCTTTACACGAGAACTACAGAGATTTTAAGATTTTGATTAGTCATTGAGCGCTCTCTGCACTTTATAGTTGAAGAAAAAAGTCACGCCTTACCTCCACCAATCACATTTCAAGGGATATTTGCATAAAATCTGACTTTTGTCTAAACTTTTGCAACAATGAAAAAAAAAATGTCTTTTGTAATTTCCGATTTTCATTTCGGTTATATTTTTCAAAACTCCAAACACGTATTTGGTACCATATTGTCTACCTGCAGTAGAAATTTGAAAGCATTTCGCCGAGTAGTTTTCTTTTTAATCATATATTTGCATTATGTTTATACTTTTGCATCGCAGTGTATCAGGAAAGTTATTAAAGATTGGAAAAATAAGTTAATTTAAAATTTTCAAACTTGGAGAATTTGCCAAATTTTGAAAAGCTATCATAGCAATTTTAATTTAGTTTAGGTATGAAATAAAATATTCATTGGAAACGGACTCCCTCGATGTCAAAAATAACTTTCAAACTTGTTCCGGATGATTGCCGAGATCGCACACTCTCGAATCCCAACCACGTCCGCTTTTAAAGAGACACAAGAGCCATTAAGCATCATGTTTCACAAGGATAACTTCCATTTTGAAGCAGGACGAAATCTAAATATTTGAACGTTGGGAGTACTTAGGGCGTAGCCCTCTACCTCCCAAGTCGTAACGTTGGTGGAAATGTGCCCCCAGAGGGGGCGGTTAGCTGGAGTAAACGCCAATCAATGATTGGCTGAGAGATCCCTGGGAGAAATCCCAGGGAGATCGAAAGTAAAATTAGCTGCAGGGGGAGAAGTTTTTAAAACAGAGAACTTTGGGGGAAGATAAAAGAATTACTTGGCGGCTTTAGCAAAATAGTCCAGGCTTAGTCCAGATCGAAAAAGATCTGGGCTAGTGCGAAGAGTTTTTCAGTATTACTTGGGGCATTTTTAATGGAGGGCAGAGCAAGTTTAATTTTATTGAAAATTTTCCCTAACATCAAATATTTGGTTAATTGTCTGGACTATTGCAAAAATTTCTTTAATGTTAAAAGCCTCCAGAGGAGGGTGGGTAGGAGATGGGCCAGGGAGGGCACTTGGAGTGTTCCCGGCAGTAGCACCGGCGAAGGATAAACCTTCCCTAATTTTAATACTCTTGAAGATAGGCCTGTCAAGGCTAATCTTAGGTCTGGGGAAGGCCTTGCAACCCCGATAGGAGGCTGCATGGTTTTCGCCACAGTTCGAGCACCGGGCCTGTCCTTTACTGGGACAACTTGCTTTGGTGTGTTCCCCACCGCACACTACACAGCGGACCTTGCGGTTGCAGTTAACTGCCAGGTGGTTAAACCCCTGGCAGGCGTAACATTGTATTACGGCTTTTCTGTTACGATATTTTTCAAGTTGTACCCTTGTGAACATAAGGGTATTGATCAAAAGGATTTTAGCGGATTGTTCACAATCGATAAGTTGGATTTGGAATAGGGGAAGGGGAGTTTTATCCCTTCTTGACATACGGTTGATTTTGAAAACAATGAATTTAAGGTTACGGAGCTCAGACGCAAGGTCCTCTGTGTTAGTGCTAGAGGGAAGGCCCTTTAACACATATTTCTGGAGTTTCGGCCCTCTGGCCCTTTTGGAATAGAATTCAATTTTCCTAGTTCTTAGGTGCTCAATGAGAGAATTTCTTTCAGATGGGTCGTTAATATGGATTGTGCATTCATTGCACTTAGTGGAGTTTCTGATTTTGAAGTCTTTGCAAATAGTGTTGACTTCTTTAACGAATCCAAAATAGTCAGGGGGGGTAGTTACAACCAAAGGGGGAAGGCCCATCTGAGGAGGGGTAGATGTTTCCATCGTAATTTCTTGGGGGTTGGAGACCTGAGCCAGAGGCTCAAAATGGTTCACGGTATTAACCGGTGCTACCACCTGAGGGGTGGGAGACCTACAAGTTCTCTTGGGAGAGTTGAATGGAAGAGCAGATTGCTCCAATTTTGCAACGTACGGTGTGACCGTAGCGTTGAAGTAGGGAATTTGAGAAAGGATTCTCACCAGGAACTCCGCAAAGGCATCATCCTTAGTTCCATCCTCCCTCTTGTCATAGTGGTTCTTGATGATTGACACCTGCTCTAGGCCGATGGCGTCTTGATATGCAGTTGAGTACAGGGCGTTGTGTCCCATGCTCAATATATCGGTTACTTTGCTGTAAGTGAGTGGCGATTCAGGTACGGATTCATCCTCCATTTTTTCATCATCGCTATCCTGCACCTAATCAGCCCATGAAAGTGTTGATGCGACTGTTTTGCCAGGACGGAGTTTATAACGTTTCGTGCCGTCTTTATCATAGGTAATAATGAAGTTCTCATTCTCATGCCTGCTACCAAGCGGTAGCGCATTCCTCTTCTCTGCTCCTGCGGAGGGTTTAATCGGCCTGGGGTTCGAGGTCTTGGTGCGTGTCATCGTAACACGTCCGTTCACCTTCCCAGTCTCCGCTTTTAAAGAGACACAAGAGTCATTAAGAGCCATTATTTTGAAATTCGGACAAGGTGTGGCAGTGACCATTTTTGATTTTTCTAATTTTTTTATATGTCAAAGTAGGTCAGGAGAAATAAACATCCTGAAGTTTGTAGCCCCCCAAAAAAATTTTGTTCGCTCGGTAAAAATTCCCGAAGTTTGATGTTATGCAGCGCTTTTTTGGTAAAACAGCTGAAAGACGCATTTCAGGGCGCTGTAGTTTTTTACAGAAACGCCACCCTATGGTTATGTTTACATTTATTGATTGTACAATGTGTAGTTATGAGGACCCCATAGTTGTTTGGGTTGGGGTGTGTTGCTTTCTTTAGTTAAAGGGCCGCAAAGTATGGTTTTTAGACCATTTTTGCTCGACTTTGGACTACGTTATTTCCCCCCTAAAAGTAACCCCCTGAAATTTTTTTAACATATACTGAAAATTTATACTAGGAAGAGAATATGTGGCTCGAAAATTGTTTAATATTTCATTACTTTGAAGAGAAAAAGACTTAGACATTTTTCAAATTTTCAAAATATGCGGTTTTTTAATCGCATTTAACTCAAAACAGCAACTCTAGGAAAAAAAAGCTTTTATGGATTATGGAACCCACAGATGTGTAGAATAACGTAAAAAAGAAAGTTGCGTGGGGTCTCGTCTCATTTTCAAGAAAATAATTTTTTTTGTAGCTCATTTTAATGCTTTTTTCTCATAGTAAAATGTGTCCATCAAGTAGGTCAGATCTGCTGAAACTCTAAGTATATAGTAATGACATATTTAAATTTGTATAGGGAAAAAGAAAAAGACTAAAAACACTTAATTTTGCCTGAATTTTTTAGAATTTTTAGTTTTTTAATTGCAATTAACTCAAAAAACGTGAAATCCTGAGACTATTATTGAATGCACATATTACTAGCTTTGAAATATTGGAAAAAGTAAATTCGGTGAGGTATCTTCAGATGCATTCTAGTGGGAGGTCACAGTGGCCTCCCGAAAAATTTCATGATCGAAAAATTTTACTGATGATTCGGCAAAGTTAGAAACAATACTGCAACATTAAACTTTTGTATTTATTTATTTTTTACATGTTATGATTATTTTTTTATATTATATGATAACTGCATATGTGTAAAACGACGTACAAAATAAAGCGGCCAGGGGTCTCCTCTAGTTTTACAGAAAAAATGTAGCTGATTTTAATACGTTCTCCCGTAGTAAAATGTGTCCAGTATGTAGGTCAGATCTGCTAAAACTTAAAATATATGATAATAATTTATGTATCTGTGTATGCTAATTTTTGAGTGAAAAGTAATAGTGAAAAAGAATCACAGCATTTAATTGTGTCTAACTGTTTCGAACTTTTAGCTTCTTATTGCAATTATATCAAAAAACGATAAATCGTTACTGATGGAATTATTGGATATACATGCTACTAGCTGGCAATGACTGGAAATATTCGAAAAAGTAAATACTGTGAGGTATTTTTAGAGGCTCACCAATGGGAAGTCAAAGGAGGTCACTGACATCCAGAAAAATTTCATATTCGGAAAAATTTTCTGAAGATTCAGCAACTTTAGAAACAATACTGAAACATAGAAATTTTCTATTTATTTATTTATTTTTTACATGTGGGCATGATCGTATTTTATCATTCGGAAAAATTGGGAAATTCCTTTGACAAATTAAGAACATCTTCTTGAGAAGTATAAGATACTCATGGGCACTGGAACTTAAATTTTTACAGAATACGATCAAGCCACATATTCTCTTTATAGTATAAATTTTCAGTATATGTTAAAAAAATTTCAGGGGGTTGCTTTTAGGGGGAAAATAACGCAGTTCAAAGTCGTGCGAAAATGGTCTAAAAACCATACTTTGCGGCCCCTTAACTTAAGAAAGCAACACACCCCAACCCAAATAACTATGGGGTCCTCATAACTACACATTGTACAATCAATAAATGTAAACGTAACCATAGGGTGGCGTTTCTGTAAAAAACTACAGCGCACTGAAATGCGTCTGTTGTTGTTACATGCCCCCGTTGGTCAGCAGAGCTGCGTTCTCGCTGATCCTACCTTTAACTAAACGAACGGGTTTGTTTTCGTTTCCTGTTCACCCACCATTTCTTAGAGGCACAAATATGAACATAACATTTCATGACATACAAAATGTGAAATTTGTTCATTGCTATCGGTGAATCCCTCTTAGTTCAAAGTCCTTTCTGTCACCCAATTTTCGTGACCCAGATTCAGTCGTTTTACCAAAAAAGCGCTGCATAACATCAAACTTTGGGAAATTTTACCGAGCGAACAAAATTTTTTTGAGGGGCTACAAACTTCAGAATGTTCATTTCTCATGACCTACTTTGACATATAAAAAAAAAAGGAAAATCAAAAATGGTCACTGCCAAAATTTCCCTTTTTTGTTCGATTTTCATAATAATGGCTCTTAAGGATCATGTTTCACAAGGATAACTTCCATTTTGAAGCAATCCTATACAGGAGTGTTCAGGAATTTTGAGTTTTTCAAATCGACCAATTCTTGTTTCGCGAATTAAATAAACACGGTTGTATTAAAAACTGGTAACTACAAAGCTTTAGAATTATTAGTTCTTAAATTTTCTCAACGACGTCACATTCTATCACAACGACGGCGCAAATATGAAACTACAAAAATAGAACATGACGCATAATTTTCTGGAGGAAGAAAATCTGTGCGATAAATTGGATATTGCTTTAAGGAAATTCAAAACTGTCGCAGGCATGAAATTTAATTTCATGATTTCATGATCACCAAAAAGTTACGAAGGTTATTTATAACAATACCGTATTTGACGCCACAATACCGCAAGGAAAGAGATGCCTTAGGTGTTCATACATTTTGAATATATTTCATTTTTTGATGTATTGTATTTAAAATAATTAGTGTGTATTCACCAAATTCCAGGTAATACTTACTCTTTTCTCCAGTAGGTGGCAGGGCTGTCCAGGTTCGAGAGTTATTTCCACCGGAAGTCTTTCTATTGCTAGCTACGGGAGATTGCTTTGTTGACCTGCTATTTCATTAAAGTTTTTTGATTTATCAAGAATTTTAATGGCTCTAAATTTTCGTAAAAAGAGTGGATGTTGTTCTGCTTTCGGGTTCAGCATGACGAAAAACATAAATTTGCTATCAGTGTTCGTCGAGCACAATGGGCCAATGCCTTGAGGCGTAAAGATTGGAACCCTACGAATAGTAGCGTATTATGCAGATTTCACTCCAATATATACCTAGATTTTTAATCTTATCAGCCGCGACGTACATACGAAATAATCAAATACATATGTGCTTGAAATAGAAAATAATAAACAACGGATTAAAGCATAAATGAGCAGGAAATCTACAACGTACCTATAGTACGGTAGATCTGTATGGCTTTTAAATGCAGCCTTTGTGTAAACATTATTTCTGTTCACAAGATACTGATAAATGTCGATCATTGAGATCGCCGGCAATGACTGACTAAAAGAATCGTTTACTGAAATCTCTATCTAAAGGATCAGGAAGGTCACAGTCGTTGAAAGACAACTTCTGCAAATAGCAAAACTTATCGCTTTCATTTAATGCATTAAAATATGCGGAAGACATTATAGTACTTTTGTAATGAAAAAAACAATATCATCTGAACACTAAGCACCAGTCTTTACAATGGAGTTTCGCGCTTAACCGGACACTCCATGCGAGCCTGTGACGTCGTCATGTCCTTTGACGTAAGGGGTTTGTTTATTTTTTTCGGATATTTCGTCGCTTTGGAAGAATAACGCTGCAACTCAAAAAAATCGAAAAATGACATTTTTATATCATTTTGTTCAGAAAAAATCGCTCTTTATGATGAACAAGGTTACAACTCAAAAGTGTCAGAAATATCTGCTAGAGAGCAATTTTTGGAGAACACTGATGTAACTCAAACTACCTTCACTCTTTTTAAAATTACGTCATTAGTTAAAATGCTATTGAAGTCAATCATGCTAAATTAGAAAAGAGATTAAAATGCGGTTTTTTTAATACTAGTTTCGTTAAAATAGTTGCAATATTTTTGAGCACAAGCGCGATAGAAGTTTCTGAAAAGTTAAAAATTGCACTTCTGAAAAATGGGCTTTTTTGAGTTGCAGCGTTATTCTTCCAAAGCGACGATTTTGTGTATACCACGTTCTGTGTAAGTAGTTGCCTGAAAACGGACATTTTGCTAAAGTTATGTAATATACACTCTGGTATGCATTGGCCTGTTAAAGGGAAAAAAGCGGTTTTAGTACCTCACACTCAACTTTCAATGTTTATCCGCTGTTATTGAAACACCCTTTATTTTTCGTCATAATTCTCTTCTTTTACCTTCAACAGATGGCGCAACCTCACATTTGAGCCTCCGATACCCAAATAGCACAGTTCTGTCTCAGCGACGTAAAAAATACGTCGCACTGCGACGTGCGTAATATCTCAGAGACGTTGCGGTCTCTGAGATATTACGATTATTAAACTAAACAAATACGAATTTGAGTGCAATTATATGTTTTAAACATTGAGCAGGAAATTCGTGAAATTAATAAAATTCAAAACTTATAAAGTCCCAAGCAAGAACAGTTTAGAATGCAAATAAACATTTAAAATAAGAAAATTATACAATTGTAAGCAGGAAGATTCAATTGAAAACTATACCTGAGTTGAAAATCCATACATTTTAACTGGGGACAAACAGGATCAAAACGATTGCTGAGAATAACAGAAAAAGATACAGCGTCAGAGAGAGTAAGCAAATATTACTACTACCCTCTTTCGCCATCCATTTCTGAATAAACTGTAGTAAGAAAAGCTAATATTTTATAATTAAATATTGAAAACTAATCAAATACAAATTAGACTGCAATTGTTTACATCATACATTGAGCAGAAAATTCATAAAAATTAAAAAATTCAATACATAACTTATAAATAAAGTCCCAAGTAAGAACAGTTTAAGATGAAAATCAACATTTAAAAAAGAAAATTATACGATTGTAAGCAGGAAGATTCAATTGAAAACTATACCTGAGTAGAAAATCCATACATTTTAACTGGGGACAAACAGGATCAAAACGATTGCTGAGAATAACAGAAAAAGATACAGCGTCAGAGAGAGTAAGCAAATATTACTACTACCCTCTTTCGCCATCCATTTCTGAATAAACTGCAGAAAGAAAAGCTAATATTTTATAATTAAATATTGAAAACTAACCCTAGTAGCACAAAAAACCGATCGACATAGAAAAATTTTCAAAACCAATATAGAACTATATTTTGACCGACGTCGAACTACGTAAAAACTTGCCACCTTCGATATATTCAGGAATATCGGTCTTGAACATTCTAGAATAACGGTCCTGAACATTCTAAAATAACGGTCCGGAAAACCGATCGACGTAGAAAAATTTTCAAAAACGATATAGATCTATATTTTGACCGACGTCGAACTACGTAAAAACTTGCCACCTTCAAAATATTCAGGAATATCGGTCTTGAACATTCTAGAATAACGGTCCTGAACATTCTAAAATAGCGGTCCGGAAAACCGATCGACGTAGAAAAATTTTCAAAAACGATATAGATCTATATTTTGACCGACGTCGAACTACGTAAAAACTTGTCACCTTCGATATATTCAGGAATATCGGTCCTGAACATTCAGAAATAACGGTCTGTAAACTGATTGATATAGAAAAAGGTTCAAAACCAATACAGTACTAGATTTTCTCCGACGTCAAACTACGTAAATATCTGCCGCTTTTAGAATATTCAGAAACAACGGTCCTGAACTCGATCAACGTAGCAAATTATCAAATATAAATCTATATAAATACGTCTGAACCTGGCGGGGGGGGGGAGAACTGTAAAAAATAACAGATTTGAGTTAAACTGGTCGTGAAGTTTGCTGATTTTTTTTTTTGAACCATGTC
>JAXGGA010022194.1:0-15383 GCA_038373865.1 Uloborus plumipes | reverse complement strand
ACCTAAAAAAAAAGAATATTTCTTTGCCTTTTATTGTAGACAGATCTATTATTTTTTTAAAATAACAATCAGAGAGCGGCTTAGATTTTGGAATAACTTCTTCGTTACTTTAGTTTTGGGGTAAAATGTGATTTGCTTAATAGCCATAGCTACTGAGGAAGGGGAGTGGATCCATTTATTAGATATATATTGTAGAAAAATAGACTCAAAGTTTAGTGGATTGAAGGAACTGACTGATTTAAAACTCTCCTTTAATTGAATTTTAATAAACAGCTGATTAGGTAAATATTTATTTTTTGGAACTTACAAACATAAAGTACGAGCTTAGTCCAAAATTTTACTGTTAGAAATTTCAATAATTTTACACATATTTTAATTTCAATTATTTTAGAATTTGACAGCTATTTTAACATAAGCTAACTAAAGGATATTATATATCCATAGTTTCTTTTTTTTTCAACCTTGACTTTTATTTTTTATAGATTGTAATTTTTTTGGTGGGAAGTGTACTAAATACTTAGCAAATGAGCTTTTAATCATTAAATTTTTCACTTGCAATAAGTATTTTTTCAATTCTTCTTCAATGTTTCTCTTCAATTTAATTTTATTAATTTTTTTTGATGGGTGGTTTTTGCATAAGCTTCTAGTTGAACAGTTGACCTATGTGAAAGTTGAAGTAACTCATTGATTAATATTTCTAGAATTTATGAATAAATAGAGGAAAATTATACAAAGTGATATAAATTAAACAAGGGTAAAAGTTCTGCTTTGTTTTAAAGAGCTCATTCAGGTGCAATTTTCAAGTTTGTATGGTCTTCTACCTTGCGAAAAATAAGAATCCTTTTACACAATTTTTGGAAGTTTTTTTTTTTGAATATGCATCAAAGCTTTATTAAATAAAATTTATTCTTATTTTTACTGAAACTTTCATTTGAAAATTTAAAAAAAACTCAAATCATTTTAAGCATTATTATTCACTTGACACAAAAAGAACTGAATCGCTGATTTTGCTTCAATGACTTCAAGTTTAAAAGTACAAGTAAACATTATGATTAAGAGTGCTGTTTCTCCACTTCAGACTGCCATCACAACTCCTCCCTCGCACCATCTCATGTTACAGAACCAATATTAGTCCAGTCAATAAAGACATCGTGTCGCAACTAATTTAGGGAAAGCTGAATTTTTGCAGGATGTTAGTACATCGAGTGTACACTAAAAAAACACAAAGTCCCGACCTCCACCCCTCTGGCTTTCCCCCCCCCACCCCCTCCGAAACATTGCAAGAGCAGTACTATGATTATACGCTTTTCGCGTCGCAACTAATGAAGGGAAGGCTGTTTTTTATTTCAAGATGTTAGTATACAAAGTATACACTATAAAAACACAGTCTCGACCCCCAACCCTCTTGCCTCCCCGCCCCACCCCCTCCGAAACATTGCTAGAGTAGTACTACGATTAAACGCTTACTGCTTGAAAACAAATGATACCGGGGCGTTCAGTTTTTGTTTCACTTCTTGCAACATTATAAACCAGTAGTGCCCAACCTACGGCCCGCGGGTCACATTCGGCTAGTGAAACTGATCCGTACGACCCGTTGTTTTGCGAAATGTTAAGACTAGAGGCAATGCGTTGCTGTGTTACATTTAACAAAAAGAAAGAAAAGCATGAAGAAATGATAACAACAATTATCCTTTTATTATTAGTCATCTAACATTTCATTCGCTTGGTTTGAAATATTGTTGCAATGCATTCCATTACAGTTTCCACACATAGAAGTGCAATCGAATCCAGCTTTACGACAGCTACAGTTTGTAACACACAATGTTTTGCAATTGCAGGATATTAACAGGAGAAGGTCACTTGGAGCAGGGGAAATCGTCATGGGCTTAGGAATAAGTCTGTTTCTTGAAGTATATTGCCAAACCCACTCTTCTGGTGGAAGTTTAAAACCTAACCAAGTTTGAATTTGGTGGTAAACACTCAAACAATGCTGATGAGCGGCATCTGAAGTTGGTGGAAGTTTTGCTAAATCAAAAGTTGACTTAAGGGACATTTTGCAGGGTTCCCACGGTCCTTAAAAGTCCTTAGAAACTCCTTATTTTTCATTTTGAAAAATAAAGGCCCTTAAAAGTACTTATTTTTGATTCAAGGTCCTTAAAATTATTTTTAAGTCCTTATTTTTCACTACTGCTATAATTCAACTTCGCAGAGATGGCCTATGACTCCTCCTTTTTTCAGGATTGTCCATTTTTAGGAAGGGGTGATGCGCAGATGAAAATTGAGGAATGGGATTCACAATTGATGGGGGAATTTGAATGGGTAGAAATTCTACCTATTTTAAGGAATGGACTCATTTTCTCATTTGATTGACACCGGCCATCTCGTCGCGGTTGAATTATAGTAATTTAATGATGTGAAATTGCTGGCAAGAAAATAAAAAAAAGATTCTTTCAGCTTTTCCTTTTACTTGCATTGGGATCCTGTGTTGAAATCTAAGCATTCTCAGTGAGAACAAAGAAAACAAGTGTTTGTGGGGGGAACTGGGGTTGGTAGTTGGCTAGAAAATATCCACTCACTATTTGGAGCTTGAAAAAAACGGCGATTGAAAAAAAATATATATAAACTAATAGATACTTTAATAAGAAAAAAAAACTTTTAGCTCTGCAAATTTTTTGTCCTCTCGTATTTTTCAGTCTGTAGCACATGTCCATAGCACAATGATTTATTTTAAAACTGGTGCTCAACCTTCTTGAACTCAAAAGTCATACCTCATATTAAGATGAATGTTGTATACCAGAACACTTAAGTTGAAAGAAGTATAGTCATTTGAAGGTTTGACAAAGACAAACCCTTCTCAACTAGTTCCTTCAGAACAAAATACTTTGTAAATATTGAATTTTTCGATGGATTATTTTAATGGCGACTTTTTCCTGGAGCTTAAGCCTTTAGTATTTTTGATCTTTTTTCCTTTTGAAAGTTTTCTAAATAGTATCGTAAATCATGAAGAAAGAAAATTACTAAAAACTTTTTTTAATTACTTAATTCTTAATTTATTAATACAATTTTTGCAACTATTTCTTAGAAACTAGTTTCTCAATATTAGGATAATGACGTAAGCAGCTACATGGGTCAGCTTTGCCAGCGATAGGCATCACTTTAAAACCATGTTTTTCAACCCATGTTGCAGACATACATTTTGCCTCATTTGAACCCAATATTCATCATGCCAATCAATGCAATCAAATAAAAATATTTTGTAATTGAAGACTTGCACATTTGCTACTTAATTGCTTCCATTTGAAAATTTTAATCCATTTGCATCTGCATTGATTCAAGTAAAAATTATAGTTGACTTTCACTAATGGTTATCTTAAATGTATTGAGATCTTTGGAAATAATATAACAGTAGCTCAGTTCGTTATACTTTGTCATAATTAAAATTTTCAGCTCATATTTGCAAATCGTTTCTCAGATAGTTGAAATTTTCTTATCACAAAGCACTAATTTAGAAAATTCTTGACCCCCCCCCCGCCTCCCCCGTAAACATTGCATCCAGTAAGTCATGGAAAATCATGGATTTCAAACTCCAATTGTAGCAGATAGCTTGCATTTTGAAAAGCTTGTGTTTGAAGTGTTGCATAAATCTCTTACATTTATCCAAATTGTCTACGTGCAATTATTTTTAATAAAAGATAATCTTCTTTGTGAAGAATTGTTCCGCTTAGACTATTTTGGAGGATGAGATTTTGGAAACTTCAGCATATCTGTCCTGAATTTGAGCCCCTGGATATGTAGTTTAGGAAAGTGATTAATTCACTTTTACAAAATTGAGTTTTTATCTTAATTTTACCAAAATCTGAACTATACTAAAGTAAATAGAAGTAGCATCAAATTAGAACTCCTTGCCTTGTATTGAAATCCGTTTCAGGTTTTTTTTTCCTTGAGAAAGATAGTAAATTGGTCCTTCTTTTAACTTAAGAGGCAGTTTTTATAAGAGTCAGGCAGGTCAAATACATGCCATTTTTGATTTCGCTCAAAATTTTGCAGTTGTTTCTTTGAATGATTTTAGAAAACACGTATTTTTTCTTTTTCTCCAAAAAAATTTCTGAGGACCTGTAAAAATAAGTTGGTCCCGACTTAGTGTTTTTCTAAAATTCGGTTATCTCGGCTCTTTGAGCACCAACCAAAGTATTTTTTGCGATTACATCATCACATTTAGTGTCCAAATCGAAATATGTTTTAAATTTTATAGATGACCGTCAGGGGCGGCCAAACTTCGCCGAAGATAGGGAAAAAGTCATGTTTGAGGCTTCCTAGCTTCCTGCACTGGGGGTCAGTAGCAATTTTCGCATGAAACCTAGTTAGTACTATATATATATTACTTAAATCGATCATTAGTTGCAAGGCTAATCCTCGGTGGGGACTAAAAATGCCCTTTTTGTACGTACAGAAAAGAAAAAGTGCACACTTCGTGACCTTATATCTCTGTATGATGAGGTTCAACAGGGAACTTGATGAGTGTATTTCAAGCTAGAGTATGTGTATTTTCACAAACAAGTGACAGACCTATGGGGAAAATGTCCTGAAGGCTTATAAAGTGCAATTTTTTCATTTTGAGGTGCATGTGTTAACGACGAAT
The DNA here is from genome assembly GCA_038373865.1 of Uloborus plumipes. Lineage (NCBI taxonomy): Eukaryota > Metazoa > Arthropoda > Arachnida > Araneae > Uloboridae > Uloborus > Uloborus plumipes. The sequence continues at coordinate 10,744 of JAXGGA010022194.1, read as the reverse complement.
CTTGTAAATTGTACTCGAGTTATATGCTTTGTCACACACCAATTTGCATAGACATTGTATATTCTACTATGCCCCTCTCTAATTAAATCTCAATAATCACCGTTGTGCCAACCTTGGGGAGAGATCTAAACCCGAATGTATTAGTTGATTGAAAACGTAATAGTTCATTTTACTGTTTTGAAATATACCTATTGTGTGTTTAAAAAGAAATTGCCCATATTTCTGTCACTTGTTTGTGAAAATACATACTCTAGTTTAAAATACCTTCATCAAGTTCCCTGTTGACCTTCAGTCAGGGACGTAACTAAACCATTTTCGAACAGGGGCTGGACTTCGCTTCGACGCCCCGCTCCCCTCCTCATTAAAATAAAATATTTGTCAAAAAAAAATAACGCCAACGTCTAAACCGTCATATAAGTGTATACTAGACGTATATTACATTGAAAATGAACAAAAAGCACAACTAAATAAATACAATACTTTTTCAAGGCCAAAGGGACAAGTTTTCCCTCTTCACACCCCTGAATATCGAGCCAGACCGACCACCGACCCACATTGGTTTTAATGCTCCATTTTCTCATACATTTTCTACTCAGATGGTTTTTTTTTTTTTTTTGAAAGTATGCTTATCAGTTAGTTTATAAGTTAAAATGTCAAGTTAATTGTAAAACTTCTCACGCATTTCAATGTGAGAATAGATTATAACTCATAAACTTTTTCCATACTGTAACGATTTCAAATGTGAAAAGATTAATAAAATGATATTGAAGTCTATGTGGACTGCATCAAAATGAATAGATTAAAATTTTAGAAAATAGTATTTAATTATTCAATAAAAGGCTAATAATGAAGAAACATTTAAATACGTTTCTATTTTGTTTCAGCTTTTTACATCACTTACATTAAAAAACGAAAAAATTAGAACTTTTTGCGAGCTTTTTTGGCTGCAAAAGTTTTTAGTATATCATCAAATGATAACTTAGACAATAATGATAATTAATACAAACAATAATAAATACCAGCTGAGTAACCAAAAATACTTTCAAAACAAAAGCAGGTTTTTGAATTCAGAATTGAAAAATCGGGAATTGTGTAACAGGAGAATTCTATCTCTATTCAGTTTATCTCAAGTTTTTCAGTAATTTTTATTTTGAAATTGAAAAAAAGAAAAGTTTCCAATTGTTTAAAAAAAACATAAATTCACTAAATACCAAATGAGTAATTGTTTTCCTTTTCATATTGAATAATATATTTAATATGCCCCTCCTTTTTGAAAGCGGGACACATGTGATAAAACTTAGAAGGAAGAAAAAAAACTCTGTTTTTGGCATTTAAAATTTTTCCCAACAGTTTTTTTTATCGGCTGTAATAGCGCCCTCCTCCATTTGGCGCCTCTCAAGTGGCTGCTTGTATTGTTTGCCCCTAGGACTGGTCCTGAGGATGCCAAAATTACATTGAGAGTAAGGTTTAAAATTTCTCATGAGTTCAATTTCTAAGAAACAATAGAGCATTTTCTAAAAATGGGAGAGAGAGAGAACTTTGAAGTGAATATCTGAACGGAATCTTTGAACTGAATCTTCTTTTTTTAGGGAGAGCTGGCTTTTAGAAATTTCTTTTTTTTTTAAATAATGAAAAGAAAATTATGCAGTTGGTTAGCCAGTTCAGCGCCCCTAAAATCTGGCGCCCGGTGCACGAGCCCCGCCTGCCCCCCTCTAGTTACGTCCCTGCCTTCAGTGCACGGAGATATAAGATCACAACTAATTAGATTCATCGTTAACACATGCAATTTTCTCATCTTGAGGTGCACTTTATTAGCCTTCAGGACATTTGCCCATAGGTCTGTTACTTGTTTGTGAAAATACACATACTCTGGTTTAAAATACACTCACCAAGTTCCCTGTTGACCTCCATCATACAGAGATATCAGGTCATGAAGTGTATACTGTTTCGTTTCTATACGTACAAAAAGGGATATCTTCGGTGACATTTGGCGGCCCCTGACACAATTCCCCGATAGGCAGCTATAAAATTTAAAATATATTTCAATTTAAACAGTAAACGTGATGATGTAATCGCAAAAAAACTTTGGTTGATGCTCAGCGAGCTGAGGTAATCGAATTTTTAAAAAGTTCGATTTTAGAGAAACACAAATTCGGTCTAAACTTTATGAATTTTTACCATGAATGAATATGAATTTTTACTATGAATTTTTACTCCAAACATTTTTTTGGTGAAAAAGAAAAAATATGTGTTTTCTGAAACCTTTAAAAGAATCCACCATTAAAATTTTGAGCAAAATCAAAAATGGTGTGTATCCAGACACCCGATTTCTGCTCGGTACTTATAAAAACTACCTCTTAATGTGTTTGAATAATAAAAATTTTATATTTTTCTGCAAGACGCAGCATCAAAGATTCTAGTGCATCTTGTACTCAAAGCTAGTACTTTAGTTCAGTGTTTGATGTAAAATTGCCGCTAGCCTTGGAATTGTCATGAAGAAAAAAGTTCAGATCACAATTTTTTTTTTATTGAAAATTTTTCTTAAGTCTTGGGTTTGAAATGTAATGATAAATGCTTCAAAATATTTTTTTGAGAAGAAAAATGTTTGAAAATAAAGGTGTGTTTGTGTAACCCGTAAAATTCATGCATATTTGATTTCTTCTAAATGCTTTAGAGGTCCTTAATTTTTTTAAAAAAGGTCCTTAGAAAGTCCTTATTTTTTGTTTTGAAAAAGAAGTGGGAACCCTGTTTTGGCGATTAGTTGCTTATACTTAAAATATCTGGCTTCATTTAGGGTTTTATACCGTGATAAATTATACATGCTTAGGACAAACTGTTCTCCACTTTCTACAAGGATTTCTTTTGTAATATCTTGTTTTGTGAAAAGCTCAGCCTGAGCTTTAGCTTCTTTGGAAAAACATATCAAGTCGGCAGCTTTTAACTTTCCTACTCCATAGAATGCCGATGTCGTGTCACAACCAGTCATTGCATGAGCAAAAAGCAGTGCAGTTTGTTGTTTGACATGTTTATTTATTAGGAAATTGCGGAGTAAACTTTAGACATTAAAGATGAAGGTTTTAAGAAGAAAAGTGTGGCATCATGCTGAGGAGTTAAGGCTACAAGTAAAACCCAGAGATCAGTATCAGTTCCCACAACAACAGTATTATTATTTTTCACATTCTTAATGGCTTGGTTGACAATGACAGTGTCGGCATCATCTTCTGCAAAAACCACGTTAATAGCTGCAGCAATAAACCTTGTTCTAACTGCTTCGATTAATCTCTTCTTATTTTGAGGGCTTGTTAGAAAATTTTCTTGTGTTGTGCAAACTGTATTTTCATCAAAAACAATTGTGTGAGAAAATTTTTTTGATACTTTTCTTTCTTGTTCTTGCAGTTTTGTGGTTGGAACGCTGGGGTAACCATCGAAAACCACTGTCACTTTATTTCCACAATTAATAAGTACATATTTTAAGTATGATCCTACTATTTCCTTGAAAGTGCTTTTTAGTCTCCAAACCTTTGCATGTAACAAAGGCACCTCGTCTATTACAAAAACATCTTTATTTGCCTCAAACGTCTCCTGGATAATTCCATCTTCAAACAATTTCGTGAAAGATGCTTTCGTACCTTTTCGTAGCAATGCATAGTTAAATAATGAAGGTGGGTGCGATGCTAACTCAAACTCAATAAGATTTCAGTTTAACTGGGCTGTCACATATGCAAATAATTCTATTGAATATTTGCTGAGAGTTTATTGCAACGTCTTTATGTCTCACTTTGATAGACTTGAAGCTCGCTTGTGTTGTAACCATATCTTTCCTATGTAGCTTCATTTCATTAAAAGATTTTCCCACCATGTTTTCTATCGCTTTTAAGCCGACTTTATATGCTTCATCACAATTAACTGAAGAGTCGCAAACCAACCCCGTTGAAAGAGATATCAATTCACTAGTGCTGCAAGTGAAAGGATTGTGCTGACACAACCAATCTTTGAACATTGATATATCTTCTAGATCCCTTGATTTTCTGCTTTCTCTTAGCTCAACATGCTGCTCGGGATTGTTGTAGTTCATGCCTAGGAAACATTTAAAGGCTTCACTTAACCGTAAAAATGAAGGTGCTCCTAAAATCCATTTATTCAACGTACTCTGAATTATTCCTCTCCGATGCGTTAATCCTCCTATTGATTTTAAGGATTTCATCAAAGACTGCTCTATACACATGTCACTCCAAACGCCAGACCAAAACTCTTCTTTTCCTCTTATAGTAAACAGACCGTTCATTACAAAGAGTTCGTATTCTGTCTCAGTCAGTTTTGGTTTGAGTTTGCTCATTTTTTGGACATATATCTGAGCACATTTAGCGTAAGGAATGTGTCCCGCAGCATGAAAATAAGGAAGCATATCTGTGGTAGTGTCTAAGTGCAATTTCCAGTTTCCGGTTCTTTCTGCTAGGATAAAATTTAACATGAGATCAAACTGCTGAATCAGATTTAACCAAAGCTTTGATGTTCTGCTGCTGGACTTCTTGATATTGATGTGATCCGTCAATTTTGATAAGGATGATTGAACGGCTTTGTCATCACAAGCAGTTGATTGAGAAATATCACTGCGAGAAAGTTTGTCGTAAATAGTTTGAACATCATTACAAAATACAGTGTCATGTACCGGTGGATCTTCTAAAACTTTTTCAACAATAGCAGCATAGGTTAATATGTATGCCCTCACAGCTCTAGCAAACGCATGTCCGGTAAGCATGTGTTTCACTGTTGCCTTACCATAGACAGTTTCCCACAATGACTCTATTCCACTACCTTCCATTATACTATCAATACTTCCTAAGTATGACATAAGTAAGTGAAAACCACCTAACCTTACAATAATCTTTGACAAATTAGATTGATCTTCAGAGCCAGCAACGATTTTCATAGCTTTTAAAAACAGTGGCTGGTCAAAGGTAACAATGCAAGTTTGTTTGTTTTTACTACATTGCTCAGCAGCAAAGCACAACGCTGTATACACTGATGATGGGTTATTTGGGTCAATATCTATAAAAGGAATCTTATATAAGATATAAGAAGTGTCATGACCTTTTAAGTATATAGTAAGAAGTGAAATAAAACAAGAAACACCCCTGTAATATAATTAGTTTTTGAGCTGTAAGCATAATCATAGTACTGCTCCTACAATGTTTTGGAGGGGGTGGTGCGGAGGAGCAAGAGGGTTAGGGGGCGGGTCTTTGTGTTTTTATAGTGTATACTTTGTATACTAACATCTTAAAATAAAAAACAGCCTTCCCTTCATTAGTTGCGACGAGAAAAGCGTATAATCATAGTACTGCTCTTGTAATGTTTCTGAGGGGGTGGGGGGGAAAGCAAGAGGGGTGGAGGTCGGGACTTTGTGTTTTTTATGTGTACACTTTATGTACTAACATTCTGCAAAAATTTAGCTTTCCCTAAATTAGTTGCGACACGAAAAGCGTATAATAATAGTACTGTTTTTGCAATGTTTCGGAGGGGGTGGGGGGGAAAGCAAGAGGGGTGGAGGTCGGGACTTTGTGTTTTTTTAGTGTACACTCGATGTACTAACATCCTGCAAAAATTCAGCTTTCCCTAAATTAGTTGCGACAACGCCATTTTTTTTACCTTCGTTGACTGGACTATATGTAGAGTATTGGTTCTGCAACATGAGATGGTATTACGTTATAGTCGTCCAGATTGCGAATCATATCAGCACATAAAGCGCTAATATGATTCGCAGTCTGGTTTGATGCCAGAGTGAAATAAAAAAAGTAGCTAAAGGTTAGGGAAGAAAATTTAAAAATGTTAAAACAAAAGAAAGTGAACAAAAAAAGAAAAAGAAAAAGATGAACTGAAAAGGGTTGTCAAGAAATCGGAACAAAAAAATCCAACTAGTATCAAGTTTCTGTCAAAAGTACTGCTATACTTTCAAGGTCCCAGTTAATGTTTAACTAGTTCTTGCAACAAAAGACTGCATAATTTTTTGATAATGTTGCTCTACTGCATCCTCGTAACAGCTATTGGCAGTATTTTATTTATATTTTGCTTATTTATATTGATTTTTCATTGTATTCTCATCAAAATAGTTGAATAGAATTAACACTAGTCATGGGGAGGGGGGAGGCACTCCTTTTTCTAATAAGTTATGTCAGTTTTTTTATTGCACATTCAGTTTAAACTCCTCAGCAAAACAGATGGAGACTTTTTACAAAAACTTTTCTGCTGTACTATTTCTTACTTGATTTATCTGATCATGAACTGTTTTTTTTTACTATTTCAATTTTGGGGACTACTTTTTTTGCAACTTTTTTTCTAAGTTTTTGGTTACTTTTGCTACTTTTTTAATGAATTTTTCCTGTGGCAACCCTGAGTTACTAATCTAAGTAAATAATTTGATTTGTCATGGTTTAGTACAACATGGGTACTTATCTAAACACATAATAAAAGTGTGTGGTATTTTTATATTGGGTATTGTGTTGAATAGTACATTTATACAGAGGTAGCCCATGCAACGCCGGGCCACGCAGGTAGTCTTAAATATATATTTTTTAAACTACGATGAAAAAAAACTATTTTTTGTAGATTTTGCCTTTTCAAAATGAACTGAGTAAAAACGGAAAATAACTTTGAAATTTTAACTTGTTAGAACATCTGTTTTTAGATTGTTCAGAACTTTCTACTGCAATAATAGAAGATAATTCGAACATATTCTTAAAATAGTGATATTATACTTAAACATATAGTTCTAGCATCCTCTAATCTTTCTAATATTGATACCGTAGAACCTCCTTAATCTGGACTAATAGGGATTTAGGTAGACCAGGCAGGGGCTCCCAACCTGTTGGTCGCCACCCCATATGGGGTCAAGGCCCACTGGTTAGAAAACCCTGATACAGTGCAAATATGTTTAATGCATGTTCTTAAAATATGTTGTAAATATTCTAGTTTTTAATGAAACTTTTTGATACTGTTTTTTATACTGCTTGGATAAAGTCTCTCCTTAAATATTCTGCAAACTTAATTTGTTTCATAATTATATTGAATATTTTTTCTTATTCCTAGAATAATTTAAATCTGGGAACAACTGTTGGTACAGGATCTGGAGTTACATCTGCATCCCCTTTAAACAATTCTGTGTGTCGACCAGATGATCTACCTGTAGTTTCTTCCCCATTTTTCTTAGATCGACGGTGGTCAGTAAATTCTGTTCTAAATGGCAATTATGGTGATTTAGATTCTATTGAAAGAGCTGCTAGACTTTATAGGAATGCTGCTGGTAAGAAATTAAAGTATAAAATTAAAAGTTTTGATTCAAAACTACTAATAAATAATTAAATTTTCTCAGCGCATGCATGCAATAATAAAATTTTTGAAAATAGGTTTCAACCATTTAATTAAAATTAAGATGCTGATACTGGAAATAAGCTCACTTCTTGTTCTATTATCCAGTTTTAAATTTTGCATTTGTATATTTCTAATCTATGACCAGGGGTCTGGCCAGAGGAAATTCGGGTCCATTAACGGACCCTTCACAAAAATACGATCAAGCAAAACGGACCCTTCACAAAAATACGATCGAGCAAAATGGACCCTTCACAAAACTACGATCAAGCAAAACGGACCCTTCACAAAATGCTGATCAAAGAAAACTGACGTTTCACACATTATTCATATGAAAAGCAAATCTGAAATCAAAATAACGCATAGCATTTTTCTGAGTAAAAGGGGAGGGGGGGAGGAGTCTTTTCTGAAGTTAAAGAAGGGAATCGCTTATCTGCCACTTTTGCGAAAGAATAAAAAAAAATCCGCACTTCCTGCCTGCGATGCTTGGGTAAGTGATTAAATCTAAAATGTAAAATGTCGCACTTTTTGTTGGTTTCTTTTAAAGAAATTAACAACTTATAAAAAGGTAATTGTTTTGCTTTAATAGTTCTGTTTGTGTGTTTTATAATATGCAAATCAAAATGGCTTGCTGCGATGTTGCTGTTTTCTCTGGAAATGCAGAGTAAGGATTTTTCTTCTTGCTCTTGACTTAAACAAAAAATGAAATAACAATAGCAGTTATCTGCGAAGGGAAATGAACTTAAAACTGTTGGAGAAAAAATGGGATTGCTTCTGGTAGAGTAGTGATCAGCTATTTAAAATTATCGCCATCTGACCTCTTTGGTGTGAACGTTTTGACCTTATTTTGGCAGAAAAATTGTTTTTTTTTTTTTTTCCTTTTTGATGCTTACAAGGGCGGTGTTTTGGCTATATTCTGAAATTAATGTATTTTTTCTTCCGTAACATTAGAAGTCCGGTATTGTCTGTTTTGCTAAGTCTCCCTACGTTTTTCCTAAGAATTTTTGGCGAATATGTCGGTGATTATTAATGACATTCATCATATAAACCTGATGAAATGTAATTCTAAAATTATTTGACTTTAATAAATTATTTGTTTACCGTTTTTATACTTCTGATGCTTTCATTTTGAAAACTGCGATCTCTGAATCCGCTATGAAAATCGAATTTTACTTATTTTTCAAGCTAATTACTCTTTATTAGGAGGCAAATAAATGAAAATTCGCTTTATTTTTTGTTCAGATCATTATTTTAACTTTTTTAAAGCCAAATTAACAGTTCTTTTATGAGTCTAAATGTAAAACGCTGAATGGATCGTTTCATTTTATTTTTGCATTAATTATGTTAACAGGCATTAATAATATGTTTATCACAGACCTTTAAAATGCAGTTGTAAAAATTTTTAACCAAAATAAATTCTTTAATATTCCATTTTTATACTTTTGAAAACTGCAATCTCTTTGCATCGGCTATAGGAATCGGATTTTTCGCATTTTTGATGCTTAATACGCTTTTTTGAGAGAAAAATAAATTAAATTTATTTTTATTTTTTATAAAATTCAAAAATTTTTTTTTCGAAATTGTTTGATTTTTCACAAAATTATTTGATTTTTCACAAAATTATTTAGTTTTTCACAAAAACGGACCTTGTGAAAAATCTTGGACAGACCCCTGATGACATGTATTAGATAAAAATGTAATTTAAATTAATATTTAGGAAAGGCATAATAAAATGTACATTGCAGTTACATAAATGCAACCAATTTGAGTTTTGATGGTGAAAACTGGTTTATTGCCAAACACCTGATTTGATGCTGAAAAAAATATGCAAATGCAAATTTTACTTTTGAAATCTCTCCTACATATTAATTCACTTTAAATTTTATCATAAATTCATTTGAAAAATTATTCTTCAAACAATATATTACGGAGCGTGAAAGATTGAGAATCCTTTGTCTAGGTAAAAAGTATCCTAAATGAAAGCATTGGTTAATCATATCTTTGCTTAATATGTAATCTTTACTATCCAGATTTTTTTAAGAGCTGGATTCAAATTTGTTCAATTAATGATTTTAATTCAGCCTAAAACTTTATAGACTTTTTGATTGCTTTTAACAAATTATAAGATTGTATCTTTTGGCAGCTTTTGATAATATTTCAGTATTTGCTTTAAGATTACCCTTTAAGGCAGATATTAAAACTTTTTCCGAGTACATGAAATAAAATGTTCTTTTAGAGCTGGGTTGTCATGCTGCAGGGAAACCTGAAGAAAGACAATTCAAAAATTAACAAGGAAATTCCTGGGAATTAACTTTTGTTTGAATTTGCAAAAAGTAATGTCCAGATATACCGGCCAACAAGTAAAATAATTTTAAATAAAATGAAATAAAAAAATAGAAATTTTACTTTAGTTTTTCCCTTCAATTTATTTTCTTAAATAAGTTAAGCATGAAGCACAATTTATTTAATTGTTTATCACACATCTTGAACTTGAGGCTAATTTAACTAAAGAGCGGCATAAGATTAGTTATCTGTTCTGCTAAACTTTTGCATTTAGTGTTTAAGGTCCAAATATGAATGCGTAGGAGAATTCATTTTTTTTATGCTAGAAATTACAGAAATATTCAATCAGTTTTATTACTTCAGTTTTAACACGTCGACTGCCAAGCTACAAAGCAATTCCTAGGTTAGGAGTTGGGCTAAAGCCAATCTACATGTGATGAGAGAGTTAGGATTTTATGGTACCTTCACCGAAGTCAAATCTCTACTTTTGCCAGAGTATGACATCTGCGCTCGAATATGCATGAAAACAGCAAATCCAGGAACTACAAGCTAACTCGAAGTGGACTCAACAGCTAAGTTCTCATACCACAAGTTATCTCGTGGCTTGACAGTCAACGTGTTAATTCTTGAGCTCTCTTTATTTGTTAATTTTTCCCGTTTGTTTCTTGTGTCAGGATATTAATATTAACTATACAATATCAGTGTTTGAACTATTTCATGCAGGGAAAACACCATTCTTTCCCTACAATGGAGTGGCAACCCTGTAGAATTAGTTTTGTATCCTTCTGTTTTTAAGACATAATGCTAGCTGTATTAATAAAAATTTTTAAAACTGTTATCTGTTGGTGTTAGAAGCAGCTGAATTTACTAAGTTCTTTTCTATGCTTAGTATTGAGCTGAATTTGTGATGCAGAATTAATATCAGTTTGTTTTTTATTTAAATAAAGCTTTTCATAATTAAAAAATACTTTTATAAATGAGAATTGAACCATGTTCGTATGGAGCTTCAATTAAAATTCTAAAATCTCATAGCATTCTGTCTGCTTTGTATAATATCAACTGCAAAAAGATTTTTTATTTTCTCCTTTAAAACTTACAA
>JAXGGA010022193.1:0-15384 GCA_038373865.1 Uloborus plumipes | reverse complement strand
ATTTCCAAAAAAGACAAAAATGTAACTTTTTAAATATTTGCACAATACAGGAACGAGCTGTTCCGATTCACCCCGCTGATAGGGGTCAATCGGAACACACATGTTAAAATTTTCATATATTTCCATTTAACCTGTAATAGGTCTCACAAATATTAGTAATGTTGATGGGGAGAATAAGAACATATAGTTAGTCAAATAAAATTTATTTTCCATGCCAGTAAACGTATAATTAGTCAATATTCAAAAATAATTTTGAACTTATGATGTTGAATAATATGAAGTACATAAGTTAGATCTAGTTTTATCGAATATTCAAACGACATGAGCAGGGCTCTGGCCAGAGGAAAATCGGGTCCGTTAACGGACCCTTCACAAAAATACGATCAAGCAAAACGGACCCTTCACAAAAATGCGATCAAGCAAAACGGACCCTTCACAAAATGCTGATCAAACAAACGTACATTTCACACATTATTCGTTCAAAAAGCAAATCTGAAATCAAAATAATGCATAGCATATTTCTGTGTAAAAGCCCATAACTTTTGGGCCTTTTCTGAAGTTAAAGAAGGGAATCGCTTATCCGCTAACTTTGCGAAAAAAAAAAAAAAAAAAAAAAGTCAGGCACTTCCTACCTGCCCTGCGATGCTCGGGCAAGCAAAAATCTTTAGTGCAAAATGTAGCACTTTTTGTTGGTTTCTTTTAAAGAAAATAACAACTTAAAAAAGGTAGTTGTTTTGCTTTAATGGTTCTGCTTGTTTGTTTTATCATATGCAAATCAAAGTGGTTTGCTGCGATGTTGCTGTTGTTATAGATTTCTCTGGAAGTGCAGAGTAAGGATTTTTCTTCCTGCTATGGACTTAAACATAAAGGAAATAATAATAATAGCAATTATCAGCAGAATGAACTTAGAACTGCAAACAGATAGCTAGGGTTGAAGAAAAAATGGGATTGCTTCTGGGTAGAGCGATCAGCTATTTAAAATTAAAATTATTTCCATCTGACGTCTTTGGTGCGATGTATTGACCTTATTTTGGCAGAAAATTATCTTTTTTTTAATTTCATTTATTTATTATTTTTTTTAAATGCTTACAAGGGTGGTGTTTTAGTTATATTCAAGAATTAATGTATTTTTGCGTCTGTTAATATTGGAAGTCTGGTATTGTTTGTTTTGCTAAGTTTCTCTACCGTATTTTTTCTCCGAATTTTTGGCGAATATGTCGGTGATTATTAATGACAGTCATCATATAAACCTGATGAAATTTAGCTCTAAAATTTTTTGACTGTAACAAATTATTAAAAACCGTTTTTATATTTCTGATGCTTTCATTTTGAAAAAAGCGATCTCTGCAGCCGATATGAAAATCGAATTTTACTTACTTTTCAAGCTAATTACTCTTTATTAGGAGGCAAATAAATAAAAATTCGTTTTATTTTTTGCTTAGATCATTATTTTAAAATTTTTAAAGCAAAATTAACTGTTCTTTTATGAGTCTAAATGTTAAACGATCGTTCCATTTTATTTTTGCATTAATTGTGTTTTTAGACATTAATAATATATTTACCATTGACCTTTAAATGCAATTGTAAAAAAAAATATTTTATGTTCCGTTTTTATGCTTTTAATGTCACTTGAATGATCACTTTGAAAACTGCAATCTCTTTGCATCCGCTACAGGAATCGGACTTTTCGCATTTTTGATGTTTAATACGCTTTTTCAAGAGGAAAATAAATGAAATTCATTTTTATTTTTTTTAAATTAAAAAAAAAAGCATTTTTTTTTTTTTTGCATTTTTTTTTTTTTTTTTCAAAATTGTTTGATTTTCACAAAATTATTTGATTTTTCACAAAATTGTTTAGTTTTTCACGAAAAACGGACCCTGTGAAAAATCCTGGACAGACCCCTGATGAGTATAGTACTGTTCTTCTGTTTAGAACTTAATCGGTAAAGTCCAGGAGCTACTATTATAAGTTTTAATTTGTATCGACTACTTTTCAATTAATTTTATTCTGATAAAATGAGATAACAATGGTGTAAAGCAATTATTTAAGCACGATGAAATATGAAACAAATGTAAAACTTGTACATGTTTTGCCACTTACTTCGTTAGCATTTTTATTTTACAGAATTTCGCTCTTGTTCTATATTTTAAGTGTCGGTGGTCATTTTTCAAAAAATATATATTTTTTTAAGTTCTGAGCTATTTTTTGCATCATATGAAACTTGACAACAATTAAATTGTCAACATATGGGCTAGTTGAGGAGGATTTAACTCTTCAAGCTACTCTACGTCTGAATTTATATAATACCGAATATGTATGTATATTTTAGAAGGAAGATGATAACAAGAAGTTCTGTCAAGAACTAAACGAGCCTACTTTCCCGTACATCGACATCGGCATTCTCGCATCTGATCATTATTCTCTTGATTATCTGAGACTTAAAATTATGTTAAACATACTTCTTTAGCACTAAGAGCTGATTTCGAAAAGCAAAATGTACCCCTTTCATCAGATGAAATAGACACGTAAAAAGTAATTAACGAATAAATAAAGTTTTGTCGCACCTTTTAAAGAGTGTAACTGTTACAGTTCCTCCGTAGAAAAAATCCTCCATCGTTTTCAAAATAATAATAATAATAATAATAATAATAATAAAATGAATAAATAAATAAATAAAAGTACAAAGAGCATCAAACACATTTTATCAAAGAAAGAAAAAGAAAAAAAAAAGCTCGTCCGTTAATAAAATGTCTCGAATTTCACTTTTAATCTGTTGCCAGTTGTTAAATATAAATAAAGAATAAAATGTTCTCGTGAATGAAAAATTTTTGTTACAAAAAAAACATCGTCTGCCAAAAAAAAATAATAATAATAATAAATAAAATAAAGCAAATGAATAAATAAACAAAAAATCGTCTGCACAGTCAGTAATTTTTTTCTGAGCCTGCATTTCCGCCATGTTTGCGGAGTCAGAGTCGGAATCAGAGTCCTCACAGAAGATTACTCAGAAAAGTACGTTACAAACATTATTTATCAAAACCATTTTCTTACAAAGTTAGTTTGAAGGAAATCCGACTTTAAGTTTAGGATCAACATTCAACTCAAATTCCTCGTAGACGCTAATGTTAATTTTTTTTTTCTGAACGGTTCAATATTGAACGAAAAATGGTTCAAATCAAAAAGCGAAATATGGGAATGTATGGGAAAGCCTCTCCGAGATCTTTCAAACAAAAAAAAGTTTATTCCATTCGGACGGTTCACTCAAAAGTTATTAGGTGGGGAAAGGTTGCTTGAACTGTTCAATGTTGAACGAAAAAGTGTTCAAATTTAAAATTTAAATACGGTAATGAAGTATCCTTGCTGAGATCCTTCGAACAAAAAAAAGTTTATTTAAATCGGACTGTTCACTCAAAAGATATTAGGGGTGACAGCTTGATTGAGCGGTTCAATGTTGAACGAAAAATTGTTCAAATCGAAAATGTAGATACAGGAAAAAAGTATTCTTGAAAAGATCTTTCGAACAAAAAAAAGTTTGTTCAAATCGGATTGTTCACTCAAAAGTTAACATCGCGGGACAAGGTGGTTTGAACGGTTCAAAGTTGAACCAAAAATTGTCCAAATCGAAAAATCAAATATGGGAATGAGCTGCACTCGATGAGATCTTTCGAACAAAAAAAAATTATTCCATTCGGACGGTTCACTCAAAAGTTATTGGTGGAGAAAGGTTGCTTAAAAGGTTCAATGTTGAACCAAAAGTGTTCAAATTGAAAATTTAAATACGGTAATAAAGTATCCTTGCCGAGATGCTTCAAACAAAAAAAAGTTTGTTTAAATCGGACTGTTCATTCAAAAGTTATTAGGGGTGACAGCTTGATTGAGCGGTTCAATGTTGAACGAAAAATTGTTCAAATCGGAAATGTAAATACGGGAATGAAGTACCCTTGAAAAGTTCTTTCCAACAAAAAAAAGTTTGTTCAAATCGGACTGTTCATTAAAAAGTTAGTATCGCGGGACCGGTTTTTTGAACGGCTCAAAGTTGAACCAAAAATTGTTCAAATCAAAAAATCAAATATGGGAATGAGCTGTACTCGCCGAGATCTTTCCAACAAAAAAAAGTTTGTCAAAATCGGAATGTTCATTCAAAAGTTATTAGGGGGGGACAGACAGACCGACCGACAGACCGACCGACCGACCGACCGACACACAAATTCCCCATCTCAATACCCTACTTTCAAATTTTTAATTTTTCGATATTCATTTTACTTTTTTATTTTTTTAACTTGGCGATATTTTTTGGACTTGGCGATATTTTTTAGATGCATTAAGCTAGTTTTAACACTTTTTTCGTCTTTCTTTTATTTTTAACGGGAAAGTAGGCTAAAAAAGGGAAGGAAGATGAAAAAAAAGGGCAGGAAGATGAAAAAATGAAAAAGGGAATAGTTCCCGATGGCTACTCTTTTCAATTGACTAGTTTCTTCTAGCTTTAGATTAGATTAGCTTTCAGGACTCTCTTAAAAGAAGACAATGATTGTATGAATCTGCATTCAGGTAAGCTGTTGCGCATTTATTTACATTCAATATAGTAAGTTTTTTCCCTGGCATATGTTGAATTTAAATATTTTGAATTTCTAAGGATAAAAGTTCTTGCTCTTTTATAGCTTTATGAACTTTGAATGTTTTTCACTACTTGTGATTGATAAGAAATAAGGTAGGAGAGTTCCTGACTTGAGTTCTGAAATAAACTTCAAATAGTTGGTGACGAAACATCCAAAATGTAACAAACAGAATTCTGGTAGTCGAAACAGCATAATTTGTTTCATTTTATGAGAAAGGCTGCAGTTTGTTTCTTAGAAAGAAACCCTTAAATTTTTAAAGAAAAAAATCTTGAATTTTAGCGAACGAAGTGTTTTTATCGTATTTTCCGAGATGTAATCCAAGGTACCATGTACTTGCAGTTTGAAGTTTAGCATCTTATTTCTCAGTGTTTCCCAGAGTCAAATCTGTGGCATAAACCGCTGGAAAATATTCTGCTGCCAGGGCCAGTTGCCCTGGCAGCAGAGGCACCCCCCTCTGATTTTGAGAAAATTTTGTGTTTATGTAATGTTGGCGTGTTGTTTTTCTGTAATATGAAATTGAGAAAAATTTCTTTGTCCGCCTCCCCCACTCTTCCTCTTAAAAATTGTGAGATGACGTAATTGCATGTAATAATTTTACGTATGTATGATAAAAAATTTTAAAGTTCTTTGTTTAGAAATTTGACTAATTTGGTAACAACTAAATTCTTTCACTGAATTTTCTTTTTATGTCGTAATGAGTGAGCGCATATTACATGTGCATGTTGTCAAATTATGAGAGGATATCGGCAAAAAATAGAGCTAGATTTGATAATGTAACTTTTCCCGGTCTATTACAAGATTCTGTTTTTTTTTTTTTAGCATCAGGATTTTTTAGCAAAAGAATTGTGGAAGGGGAGGGGTGATAAGGCTAGTTTTAGCCCTTTTTTATAGTCAAAAAAGAAAGTATCTGAGTTCCGAAGGAGGATAGTTCCCTAAATCCCCTCTCCCCCTAGATTCAATACCTGACAATAAATGTCAAAAACATTTTTTCTCAGGAAAATTGCTTCATTTTTGTTTTCTCAATTTAAATTTCAGCATATGAATAGCAAATTAAAAGTCTTTTGGAAGAGGGTACGGAATGTGTTATCTGAAACTCTTTTTAACTCTAGGGGGGAAACTTGATCTGTTGTATATTTTCTACATAAGAGTGATGAGTTGAAAAAAATATTCTCCTGGCATTTTGGAATACTTTTCGGGGCCCCCAGAGTCGTGGAGGCCCCTAGCATTTGCGACATGCTAAATCTGCCACGCTCTGATCACCCATTGAGCGACTTCAATCTATTTCGAGCTTTAAGGAAGAATCTTGGAGGAAGGCGAGTGTTGCAGTCAAGCAAATTCAGAGAGAGAGGTCAATGCAATGCTGATACTGATGTCACCAAAATGTTAAATGTTTCTTCTGCATGCAAATAGTTGAGTTTTTCTGGATTGCTCTTCGAAGTTTGTCAAGCGGTGTGACAAATGTGTCAATATCTTTTGTACTTAAACGAAAAAATAAAGTTATGTTTTATCTTTAAGTCTCATTCTATTTTTTAACTTTCATACATAACTGATCACAACCAAGAAGGGAAATATATTTTCCCTACTTACTTTAGTACAAAAAGCACTTTTTATGGTTTTTCTTTCAGTGTTAACCTTTAAGAACCGGGTTATACACATGCTGTACCGCAAGCCTTTTCTCCTTTGAGGATGGGGTTGAAATCTTCTCTTCTACCCTTTGAAGCTGGGGATTTTTCCAAGATTTCATACCCCCTTACTGGGGGATCACAGCTTTGTATTCAAACCGCAAAGTCATAAAACCCAAATGCTTGTCTATGCCCCTTCCCATTTTCAGAGGAAAAGAGATCAGCGGTTCAACACTTGTACCGCCCGTCTCGAAAGGAAAACTTCCATATGAATAGTTCGGATCCAAAAAGTTAAGCATACAATGTTTGTTTTCTTCGCTATTTCCCTAATTTCATCTAATAATCTAAACATATGAAACATTTTTATTGATTGTTAGTTGTTGAAAACTCTGAATTGAAATTTCTGCAAAGAAAGATTCTTTTTATCAGGAAAGTGTATTGATTATTTTGTGCAGTTTGTATTGCAACGGTATAGATTTTATCATGTACAAAAAAGCTGCTTCTAACAGTTGAGTCTCAATAGCTCAAAGCCCTAACGAACCGTCTAAAAGCTTTGAGTAGTTGATAGTTTGAGTTATAGGAAGCTCCCACAGCCTTCTCAAGTGTTTAGGATCTATTGAAAACTTGTAAATAAAGGAATGTTCAAGTTATCAAGACTGAACTGCATACAATTAGGACCAAACTATGCAATATAGGTCAATTGTTCGTAAAATCAAAATATTTTGCTTTGTAGAAAATTTATTATTGTTAAATATTTGCTGTCTGGAGTAGTTATAAGTGATAAAATTTGAACTTTATCAGAAATTAACTTTTGCTATAAACTCGAAAATATTTTAGTGAGTCAAGTGAAACTACTGTAGCAAAAATCTTCATGAGCAAAGCTTGACTATTTATTTTTGAAACCACTTTCTGTTAAAAAAAAAAAAGAATTATCTTGCTCTTTAATGCTATTTTGGAGGTCATCTTATCATTGGTTTTGAATCATTTACATAACTTATAATATATTATTACATACATTATAATATATTATTCGACGAAATTCTTGACATTTTTTACTGCGTCAAATGTTTGCGTTCCTCATTATAATAGTCAGACTAAAATTGCACCACACTCGAAATATGTTGAATGCTTTTTTCATTTGCTTGCTCTTATTAATCCTGAAATTTAAATCGTTTAATATATTTTCTGAAATACAGAAAGATTACCATGTGTTAAACCACATCAAGCTGCAGTTTTTTGCGTTAATAAGAATATCATAATAAGATCATTACTTCATGTTAATTAAATTGTTACAAATTGATAAAGCCATCCTACCCGTGACAGATTTTCTGCAGTGTGAATTGTCAACCGTTTTTCCCGGCCCGGGTGACTTCTCGCTGTCCGGGTCTAGTGTGAATCCGTCTGCAAAATGAAATAGCAGGAACGAAAAGTGAAAAAAAAAGCGCGCCGCGCTTTTTCCCGCGAAGAACTCTGTTCTCATTGGTTACTCTAAATTTCTTATCGTGTGCTACCTCCAGGTAATGCAAGATCATCGCTTAGTCACTTTAGTTTTGCCATCGCCTTTATCTGCGGAAACCACCGTTTCACCAGAATCCGGTTTACGAAAAGAGGGGAGGAAATACGCAATTTTTCTGCGTTGCGCGCGCAAAAAGTTGCGCAAACAGTGTTTCACCAGAATTCCTGTGTAATAGAATCGGAACCATTAACACTTATCACTACTTTTAAAGTTCTCTTTTCAGTTTTAAAAACAAAGTTACCGGTATGATGTCAAGCATTTTCTTTTTCTATGCAAGCCATACCTTTTTCTATGTAGCCATACTTTGCTAATTCAATAGTAAAATTGTGACGAAAATCTTGTCATAAAATTGGCACAAACTTATTTTTTCAAGGAGACAGCTTCATAGGTTATGTGTATAATTACAGTATAACTTCGATTTAATGATACCCGATTTAACGATTTCCTCAATTTAACGATAGATTTCACTGGTCCCGATTCGTATGCCTTGAATTTAATGTTAAACTTCATCAATTTAACGATAGCTTTCCTCGATTTAACGATGATATCGGGCATGGACAAATTATCTCTCATCAAAAATACAGTAGTATCTATTTAAAAAAAAAATTCTATAACTATTTTACTAGCAAAAGCACTAAAAACTATTTTATTAGTATGTCCCGATAGTAAGAAGATTCATCCCTTAGTAACTTCCAAACTTCTAGCATTCCAAACAAAAATTTTTTAGTCCTTGAAAGGAGAGTGATCAATCGAGAAAAGTCAAAACAAGTGAAACTGTTTTTCTAAATCCGAGAAAACAACACAAACATCAATGAAATACTTTTTAAAATAATATAAATGCATGGTTTTCTTAAAGAAGCAAAAGATCTTGTGTAAGCATTCACTTAATTATCAATATTTTAAGCCGTTTAGCTTATATTTTTGCTTTCCCGATTTAACGATATCCTCGACTTAACGATAATTTTTCACAGTCCCTAGGCAATCGTTAACTCGAGGTTATACTGTAGTTCTAAACTAATAGAATCGGAACCATTAACACTTATCACTACTTTTAAAGTTCTCTTTTCAATTTTAAAAACAAAGTTACCGGTATGATGTCAAGCATTTTCTTTTTCTATGCAAGAGAGTTTCTCAACTTTATTGTGAATGAATTCCTTTTTCAAATTTCAATAATTCACTTTGTGTATGTCTGCTCCCAGTATATTTGACGCTTCATACAATTGAGCAAACAAAGTGGAATAAACACAGACAGCACAATTGTTCGAATGGTGGTAGGAATGATGACAAAAAATACGGTCAAAATATCGAACGAGAAGTCTCTCGCCTGGTAGCAGAGTTGCCTCCTCTTCATTTGCAGATTTTCGTTTATGGTTCACAGGTTATTTATTAGCTTTGTTCAGGTAAACGGTTTACCTGAAGGGCTCGGAGTTGTCCTGGAATTCCTGGATTTCCTGATTTTTTTTTCACGTCCTGGAATGTCCTTGAATTTCACTAAATGTCCTGGGATTCCTGGAATTTTAAGCCTTACTTTCTGTTATTCAAAAACATATATGTATTAAGTGAAAAAAAAGCGTTAGAATCAGCAAGAATGTTCGTATTTTCTCATCGCCGCGCTCTCATTTGTCGCAGCGGTTAAAACTAGAGAACCTGTTAAAACCAGTCTCCTCCTCCTCTGATCACGTGATCGGAGAGCAGATTTGGCGCATGCGCTATAATGGCATTTTTGTTTGGGAAGCGATCGCACATCGCGGCATGTCGTTGGTGATTGGAGGGTTTTCATTGTCGGTTGCTGCTGATGCTAATCTCTGGTGATTGTGTGCGTAGCGTTAATTCGAAAAAATGCCGCGAGACACTAAATTTTCAACTTCTTGGTTGGACAACAAGGATCGGAATGAGGATGTGATTAAATCATAGTGTTCTGCATCGGAAAAAAGTAAATTTTATGCCAATTGCTTTGTTTGTCAGAAAGAATTTAGCATTGCAAACATGGGATTTGCAGCACTGCTGTCGCATGCTGATGGTGAAAAACAGAAGAGCAAAATGAAAAGCAATACAACCCAATCCTTTTTAACTTTTAGCAGTCAGCCTGGAAGTAACTAAAGTGGAGTTGCAAAAGTCGTTTTGGTGTCAAAAAATGGCTCAAAGTGGATACCGACTACGGATGCTGACAAAATTCTTAAAGCAGAAGCAGTTTTGGTTTTAGAAGCTATTAAAAATAACTTTTCTTTTTCGTCGCTTGGGGATCTAGTAGAACTTTTTCCATCTGTTTGAAGATTCTGCAATTGCAAAAGGGATAAAATTGTCTGAAAAAAAGGTTAGATAAGTTGTTAATTTTGGTTTAGCACCATATTTTAAATCGCACCTTTTTCGCGACATTGGCTCATCATATTATGTTTTGCATTACATAATAAACATGTGACCCCTTACAAGGTGTGTTGTGCAAGATTGTCCATTTTGTTGGTCTTTATGTCATCAGAATCGTTGTTAAATTATCTATTGATTTCAGAAAAAAAGTATATTGTGCTTCTCATTAAAAATGCAAATATATAATATGCTTCTGAATCATAATGTATAACAATGTCCCAACCAGCATCTAAAGTTTGAATTCATAACTATCATAATTATTTAGAAAACGCTTAGTTTGTTTAGCAAAAAGCAGGCTGACTATAATCTTAAATTATTGATTGTTCAACATGTCATACTGGAGATCATAATTTTCATTGATCTTTAGCGTATAAAATTAGTATATCCAAGATACTTATTTCAACAAAAAAAAGATAAGTGTAATTCACCCTTTATATTACTATACTATGTATGATTATGTATTGTGGGTGCCACATGCTCCAAAAGCCGTAGCTGAATAGTGTCCTGGAATTGTCCTGGAATTTTATAAAAATTATGTCCTAGAATTTTAAAATTGGAACTCCGAGCCCTGGGTAAACCATCTTTCGTTGGGAGGAGACTAAATCTTCAGTTTTAGAGTTAAAGAAGATTTTGGTCAACTGAAATTAAACATGCGTAAAAATCAAAAAATGACAAATAATATTGGTTAATTATCTACCCTACCTACATTATTAAAAAATAAAATGTTACAATAGCAATTAGCAAATTTTTAACTAACTCAATTGTTACAAGCTTGAATATAATATTTCTAAATACTAAAATGCTACATTTTTTGTTGATTTTTTGTTTCTAGCAAACTTAGGAAATTTTTTGTTCGATTGTTTTCATATTTTGACCTCAAATTCATATTTATATAAAGTTGATCTCTGTAACGGTAATAAAGTTTTTCGTTTCTATTGAAACATTATAGTTTACCCCTTACCTTAGCCATAGCAACGCGTGGCCGGGTCAGCTGGTTATATATATCCCGATTTGTTCAGTACTATTTTGGTAGGATCGATACCTAATAGCAATGTACCGAGTGCCATGTTATGCCGAATACCGAAATGCCATATTTTCAAACAAAACTTAAAATGAATACTTGACCGAATACATAATATTCCATTCAACATTTTTAATTGTTACACAAAATTTTAATTTTAAACGGAAGAAATGTATCTATTTTATAAAAAACTCTTGTTGAACCCATCAAACGCCGCTATATGAACTGCATAAGAAATCTAAAAAGAATTTACTATTTTCATGAAAGGTATATATCTCCAGTACAGCGTTGTTGAAATTTTCAAAAAAACTTTTACTGCTTAAAAATTATAGGCTGTTCTAGTAATGGGAGCTTTGGTACTTTTGAAGGGAAAAATTATCCGCTGTTGTCAAAAGTTTTGGTGTCGCGGCCGAAATGTCGCGGCCAAAATGTCGCGGTCCAAAATGTCGTCGGTCAAAAACGGCGGCGAGTCAAAATGTCACCGGTCAAAAATATCGCCTGCCCAAAACGTCGCCGGTCAAAAATGTCGACTGCCCAAAATGTCGCCGGTCAAAAATGTTGCTAGTCCGAAATGCCGCCGATCCAAAATGTCACCAGTCCGAAATATAGCCGTCCCAAAATGAAGCTAAGTGCATAGTACAGATTTAATGTAGCCAATAATTCACAAATTCAATGCAGCTTAATTATGTAGCTCAAGTTTACTAATAAGCTTATCACGATATGATAAACACACCAGTTTAGTAACTTTTTTTAAACGTAGCAGTTTAGAAAATTAGCTTAATTTATTAACAAAAATGCACCTAAATTGATTTCTTCTATAGCTTAAATTATTTTAGTACAGAAGTAATGATATAGTTTTTTCGGGCCCAGGGACGCTAAATTTCTTCCTATTTAATACGCTTCTATTAGTTTCACATTTGGGTTTGTTTGTTTGTATGCATGTAACTCTGAATAAAAGATAAAATTCACGTTCTTTACAAACGTAAAAGTAATATACATTAATACTTCCATTATTCATACTAAAGGCTAAACTATTAGGTTGGTGCGTGTGAAATGTCGGATTCTCTTTACATGCGGACGTTTGTCTCCCTGTTTTCGTTATACTTTTGTCTTTGGCATAACCTCATTCATAGTCGTATTGTCCATTGCCAGAGACTCATTTCAGCAAAATAGGTTTTCTCGAAGCTCTTCCCTTTTGTTATTTCTTTTGAGTTTATTTGCCGATATGAATTCTGCCGACATTCGCGTCATTTTCTCATATGAGTACAAACTTGGTAATAGTGCTTCAAAAGCTGCACGCAACATAAACCAAGTGTTTGGGGAGAATACCGTTAACGATCGGAAAGTGCATCGTTGGTTCGAAAAATTTCGGACTGGCGATTTTTCACTGCAAAATGAGCCGCGCGGAAGACCCAAAACGTCTGTGAAGAATGATGACCTGAAGGCTCTAGTGGAAGCGGATCCAGCCGTATTTACGAGGGAACTTGCTATCAGGATGAAAGTTGACCATACAACGATATTGAGACACCTTTCTGAGATTGGCAAGGTTAAGAAGATGGACAAGTGGGTACCGCACGCACTGACAGAGCGAAATAAGCTGGATCGGTTAAACGTAACGAACTGGAATATGAAGTTTTGCAGTATCCACCATCCACCATATTCACCGGATCTCTCGTCGACCGATTTTCATTTTTTCAAGCATTTAGAGCTGTTTTTAAGGGGCAAACACTATGAAAATTTAGACAGTCTAAAAAACTCGATATCAGTTTATTAATTCTAAAGACCAAATTTTTTCTTAAGACAGGCATCTACGCTTTAAAATCTTGTTGGGAGAAGTGTATTGAAGCGAATGGAGCATACTTTGATTGAATAAACAGCTTTTGAAGAAAGATATGTAGTTTTATACAATCACTTAAGAATCCGACATTTCATACGCACCAACCTAATATTTTTGAGTTTTATCATATTTCTATTGCAGCAAGATGACAAAAAGCATAATAATAATAAATTTCTCTACTTATTCAATAATTTTAGGTGTTTTGCATCTAATAAAAGCATGTTGTTGCCTTTCGGATGAGAAAGACTAACTAAAAGCATAAACAAAAACAACTTTCTCAAATCTGCTCGGCATTGGACTGAAATTTAGATTTCAGAATTTTACAGATTTCAGGTCATTGATTTATTTACACAACTCTTATTTTCATTACTTGCAAGTGAAAAAGAAAGACATGTAACTCAACAAGCAAGATCTTATTTTCTTTTGCAGTTTAGTCCATGCATTTTTATAATTTTTGGACAGTGTTTCTCTGTTCGATGTTTCTGCCAATGACTCGTTTTTATTTTATGTCGTCGCTATGAAATCATATAGCTCTCAAACCTATGATCCACATATGATCAGACAAATTGAGAATGGATGAACTTGGTTTATAAAATAATAGTTTGATAAAAGATTCACCCCAAAAAGTTAACATAAAAAGTGGGAAGCCTGCCATATGACTAAAAAAATATTGATAGATTATTTAAACTACATTTATGTAAATAAAAGCAATAAGAATTTTTTCTTTCTGTTTTAAATGAAACATTCATGCTATTTCCATCAATTCTTACTTAACACTTAAAATTAATTTAAATTTTATTGTGTATAGCTCAATTCATTTGCGGATTTTAGACACAGGTAGTTGACTAAACATTATGTACATAAATATTTCAACCACAGCTAAATGACAAAATGCAAGACGGTACAGTTCTTCACTCATTCAATAATTTTTAGTGTTTTGCATCTAATAAAGGCGTGTAGATGCGTATTGGATAAGAAACACTAGGCAAAGGCAGATATATCATTCCTAATTAAAATACTGTCGACCCCGCTTAAACGAATACAGTCGGTTCCAAGAAATATTCGATTAAACGGGGATCTTTAACATCGCGTCCATGACATAGGAAGTATTCGGTTCCGAGATATTTTTTTCGTTTAAACAGGGTATTCTTTTATCCGTTACCCGATTAAGCCGGGCCGACAGTACTACAGTACAAATCAATTTGTAATGAACATAAAATAAAATGCAACAATTTAGTTTGACTATTAGATATATCAAACGAAATAAATAAAATATGCAATTACTTACAATAAACTTGAGCATTACTGATTTGAATTTTTTTAGCTTGCGCTCTTGTAAATTTACCATATTTTTGTCATTTAAAACTTTTAATTTTTCAAACAAATGTGGCTGAAAATGCAGATAATTTTGTTAATTGAATCAAATAACTCCGTTCCGCACAAATCACTTTTCTTGCAAAGAAAACAGATCAGAATTAGTCAAGTAAAATTTAAAAACATTAACGAGAACTTTATGCTGTTGCACTTTTGAAACTTTTCTTCAAAATTATGAGTAAGAATTTCTTTGAAAATGCTATACTCCAACATGTTTTACCGTGTACAGCTAATTCTTTCTTTGAAAGATTCTATGTCTTCCTGCATTGAGGTGTATTTGTACTCATGTACGATTTTGTACTCATCATTGTTGTTTGGTTTGCAGAATGACAAAAAGATGCGTTGCTATTTTTTTACTGTTTTGAACTGGTAAACGTCAATTCGTTTGCACAAAATTCCTCGACAGAATGTTTCCGATGCAATTAGCTGATACAAAGAGCTTGGTCATGACTTACGCCTTCCAGGTAGCGGAAAAAAACGGACCTTTTCCAACACATTTTCCAACCGTGGGCTCATCAAGAAGCGAGTGCGGCGAAATTCGAGGGTCTCCATTCAAAAAATTGCTTGTTAGATCGAATCAGCAACCGATCAGTTCGGCGAATAGCTAAACAAGAAATCTAACTGAAGCCGTATAAGCTACAAAATGTGCAACTTCTCCCTGAAGAGAACAAGCCCGTGAAACTTCAAACATGTCGCCAGCTCAAACGGCGGGATAAAGGTGAGTGGTGAAAGCGCATCCTCTTCACAGATGAGAAGCTGTTCACTGTCGAACAGGCGCATAACCGCCAAACTGACAGAATCTGGTTCACTGAAGCTCCTGGCACATCAGCCATTGTCGAACACCACAAAAATCCACAATCGGTGATGGTCTGGAGAGGAATTTGGGGTAGCGGCAAGACTTCTCTTGTTTTTGTGTATGAACAATTAAGTTGATCGTAGCTGCTTTGCTTCTTTTTCTTCAATGTGATCCAAAATAGGTGTCAAATTTGGTGTCTATAGCTGGAAAGCTAAACTTCAAATCAGAATTGTTTAT
>JAXGGA010022192.1:0-15386 GCA_038373865.1 Uloborus plumipes | reverse complement strand
GAAATTGAGGCAAAGATATTTACTTCATGCTAATTTGGCCATCATATTCCTCACAAGTTCTATTCTTTTTAATAACTTTAAAGCGAAAAAATGTTTGGCAAAGAATTATACAAACAAAAAAAAAAAAAAAAGAATTTTGCACATACAACTTAAAAAATACTTTACAAGTTTGAAACTTCAACTGTAAGCTTTTTATACATCTATAGATAAATCTACAATCACTCTTGCTGATTATAAAGAGATAATTGAGTTATTATTAGTCAATTAGGGAGCCTATCTGAGAAAATCCTGTCTTTTATTTGCCTCATAATATTAATGTTCTTATATAAGAAAGAGATTTTTCATTTAATCATGAGAGAAAAAACCAAGGTACAACAACACTTTCTACAGTTTCAGCACCTTTTTGTACAATGAAACAAATAGATTGAACATTAATAGATGCTCCATTTGCCATTAAAACTTCTGGGAATATCTGAGCTTGGAGAAACCCTTATAAGATATGAACGACCTGGAAATTGAAACAACAACTAGGACAGTTTTATTAAAGTACTTGTGACTGTGACAGCTTTCTGGTGAATAAATTAGTTTGACTTAGTTTTCGCATCAAATTCTAGTTGAAAGAAAAGCAAGTTATTACAAGAATGAAGATGTGAAATACAACAAGTGTAGTACAGAACAATTGGATTTTTTTCAAACATGAATATTAGGGATTATTTTCTAACATTCCTTGTCCTACGCCCCAACGAATGCAAATATAATATCAATCACAGAATTAAAAGAAAAAAATTAAAACAAATAAATAATGGTGAGTAACGTTTCTGAGGAATATATTCAAATAATTCAAGAATTTAACAGAATTTTCTTCAATAATGAGGACAATAAGCAGTTTCTGTTGTTGTTACATGCCCCCGTTGGTCAGCAGAGCTAGACCAGGTCCATGAAGGATGGGGTAAAGATACGGCTTCCGTTTTTAAGAGCACCATTTTAGGTGGAAGACCGATTTTATGCTCATCACACATGCCATAAGGACCCGTTCATAGGGTAGACATTTCATTCATAACTCACTTTCACACACACACAGAAAGGACAATGACATGAGAGAGAGAAAGTACGCCTATGCCCCAGCCGGGGCTCGAACCCGGGGCCACCGCATCACGGTCAGACGTCGCTGACCACTAGACGAGGTGACCGGCCCATAAGCAGTTTCTTTTACCTGCTGTTGAAGAAAATTGAGTACTTATCCTTGCTGAGATAATAAAATATTCAATAATAAAATCTCTCTCTCTCAAAAAAAAGAAAAGAAAATCTACATAGAAAGTTGAATTGCATATACCAAGAAGTTTAAATATTTTGGCTTTCATCAAAAACTTCCAGCAAATTTCAGTATAACAACACTGCTCGGCACAAAATGAACTTCAAATGTACATGTCTGACACTATTCTTGCTGTTTCTTATGTAAAATTCCCTACTGAATCCAAACATGATCCTCGTTTACCCCTTTACGGTGATCATTCGAACATAACTGGAATCAATATAAATAATACTGAAAGGTTCTTTACTGAAGGAAATCTGCGGTGCGACTCATATGTAACATGCGATCTTTCCAAGGTTTAAAAAAAATTTCACAGCTTAAAAAATTTTTTGGACATGGGAGTCATAGAAGGCTGTCCGATAAAACTGTGTTGCACCAAAAAATAAGTGTACAATTTTGAAGCTGGAAAAAATAAATGTTAAATATTTTACGGAGGGGAGGGGAAAATACCCCCATGAGTCTCCTAACTTGCAAAAAGTGTTTATGATTTTAAACTTTTCACCTCTCTAGCCCTATAGAAGAATGTTAATGGTAAATATAATGCTTCCTTCCCCTCCAAATAATATCTATGAAATTGTCGAAATCTGATGAAAATAGGAGGGGAGGGGGCGCTATTTTCGAAAAGTGGGAGGCAATGGGGGAAAAGGTGGCCATATTAGGATTCAGGGGATCATTGAACATAAGAATCAGCAAGAATGATAGCAAAACACCCGGAATTTTTTTTTTTTTGCCGCTCAACCGAAAAACGCTTGAAATTGACAAAAACTGGAGAACTATTTGAGCTTTAAGCACAGTCTTTTTATTTAAGTAGGAGGTTAAAATTTTGGCAGTATATTAGGGTGGATAAAGGTAAAAAAATAAGCCACATCCGTGACCTCTAGGGCAATTTTTTTTTACCATAGGTTTATGAACCACCCTAGAGCACATGTGAACACATTATGTAGGTGCAGATGTGAACAGTTCATCTGTGCCCATAATGGTATTCAGTTATTTCAATTTCAAAAATTTGTCGATTTTTTTATACAT
The DNA here is from genome assembly GCA_038373865.1 of Uloborus plumipes. Lineage (NCBI taxonomy): Eukaryota > Metazoa > Arthropoda > Arachnida > Araneae > Uloboridae > Uloborus > Uloborus plumipes. The sequence continues at coordinate 13,048 of JAXGGA010022192.1, read as the reverse complement.
TGAATAGTCTAATTATGAAATATTGAATAATTAAAAATTTCAATACTCAATATTTAATTAAAATCTGACAGAGTTGCAAAGAAAAGAAAGTTAAAGTTGCTAAACTGTTGAAAAGGATCAGTTAAGAGTGGCAGTAAGTGACGCTGAGTCCGACTAATGTCGGTCCTCAAAACTAATGTTTTGAAGACCGCAACTATCAGGAAATTTGTGCTGAAGTCAACCTTGCAAAAGAAAATTTAACTGTGAATGACTTTGTCCTCGTAGAATTCACTACCAAAAAGACAAAAAATTTACTATGAATGAAACTTTTATGTTTCCAAAAACAGATGGTACATCGGTGGTAAACACTATGATGATATTCTGCTAAAATTACCACCACCTTCAGTTTTAGGTTGATCATGCCGAGCTACATCTTCTGTTTCTTTTTCTGAAAAACTTGAAGGCTACAATGCTCGTTGAATTGAGTCAATTAATCACGTTGAACAAATACCTTGATATTTTCATTGTAAGTGTTAATTAATGTGTAATAAGCAGTATACTTAAAAATATGTTTAGGTGTATTTTATTTCCATTTATGTATCCGTGTTTACTTGTGCCCCAGGTGTGTTTACAACTGCCCCCTTACTGGGGCAGATGTGAACAAAATTTAACATATTTTTGACTTATTTTTTTGGCTGGAATTCACTGTTGAAGAAGGTAGGTAACTGCATGAAAATATTAGCAAATGTTTGATTTATCATGTATAAGCACTTGTTTCTTTTATATCTCAAATTAATAATGAAAAAATACAAAAATGTTATTTTTGTTCACATGTGCCCCCCCCCCCCCCTCCCTAAATGTTTTTGCCTTGGTGTCGGACGTGAATTTTCGGTGTCGAACGTAAACTGTTCATATAAGACGTAAAATGTTGCTCTTAAATGTAAATATATGACAAAGCTATGAATATGTAAATAAGCTTACATTTTACTCAAAGTTTACATATTTTATTTTTTGTACCTAAAATGTTACATCAAACTTTAACTGTCCCCTAATAATACAATTTTAACCGTTATGGACTCGACATTAAATTTTACTACATTAGTACTTGAATTGTTTTTTATGCAAAACACAGGCACTTGGGATAAATAAAGTAAATACTCATACCTGAAACAGCTAATAATTTTTATAAAAAAGTGTGTCCCCTCAAAACTTATAACTTGAGAAAATGATGATTCAAAAGAATGAGAAGTTGTGCAGTTGTGGTCAGGATCATACTCCCGAAACATTGGCTTTGACCCATGATGTCAACCCATAAATGAATTGTCAGAACTCCGGTTATGTCATTATAGGTCAGGTGTAATTACCTCCAAGGATTGCACATATCAATTGGTGCAAGTGTATTTATTTTATGGTTGAAATGTTGTAAACTTAGTTAAATGTCTAATTGTTTTTGAAAGGAAAAATCTAATAAAATTGTGGTGTTTAAACACTGCCATAACTAGAAACTAGTTGTCCCTCCCCTCTCCCTAAGTGTTAGAATGATTTTTTAAAGTTTGAGAATACTTGCTCTGCAGCAAGGGTCTCTAATCGTTTTAAGTCAAGAGTCACGCTTAGTAAGTATTAGGTAATAAATGGCTGAATTCATTAATGTAAATTATGGTCGTAAGATTTTAGGTTAGTGTCATACAACAGTTCGTATGAGATGCATTGTAATTGTCTTAATGTTAATATGTTGTGAAAACAAAACTTTTAAAAGGTAAGAACAAAATTTGCAAGTTTTCTAAGTAAATTTCCATGCACATGCACATATAGTACATTCATAAAAAGTTCTTTTTTATGCATATTCCATTTTTATTTTGTAATTAAAGGCAAAATAGGGAGAATCATAATTAAAAACAAGTGTAGTTTAAGGATTGTAAACGTGTCGGACGTAAAAAAAAAATTACGTATGACACCCAGATTTTAATCATAATTATTCAATAATTACATAATCAAAATAGGTTAACTCCATGAGATTGAAAATGTTACTTTGTATACAAAAATATATGTATGTAGCTTTAAAATTATGGTTTCAGCATCAGCATAAACTTTTGAGCATTTTGGTGTCATACGTAAAACAGTTAATGTGACCCACGGAAATACTTTTGCAAATCAAAATGAATTTTATCTTTACCCATTATTTACACATTACCTGCTTTGAATTCTATATTTATATGGTTATTCATCTTAATTCCTAATATTATTATGTATTTTTGTGAAAAAACAGAGCTTCTTTGAGAGTCGCCAAATATGATTTGAAAATGCTCAAGATCTTGACCTCAGTTTAACATATTGTAGCTTATTTAAAACTTAAGTTATCAAATTTTAACTAAGCATTTCAAAAAGTACAATTCTTTACCTTTTAAAATGATACCTTGTTTGTTTAAAAATATTAATTTTGAAAATTTGATCAGCCGGTTGACTTCATCGTGGTAATATATACAAATACAATAATAATATTTATAGCGATTTAGTGTCTTCATTAAGTTATGTTGTTAATTTATGGCTAACCTTCAGAACGGATTGTTAGGGGTGGCCAAACTTTGCCGATTTAAGTGAAAAAGCTCCATGTTTGAGATCTCCTAGCGCCAATGAATTGTAGGAAAAACCTGTTCGCCATTACTGCGGGTACCACAGGTTGGAAAATGCTGCCCTACAGGAGAGTTGAAAGTGTCCCACAGATATTTACTTTTATGCACAAAAGGACGATTCATTATGAATAACTGTCCAACGAAAAAAAAAATACATGCTCTACGGCTAGATTAAATCATTAGTCCGTTGCTTCTTAAAATGACTCAGTCTTTGCAAATACCCTCTTGAAACTTAAAGCCATCAACTGTACCTGGTCTCCCTTACTGCTTTCTGCTACAGGCGATATACGGTACATTCAGGGGCGGCCCTAGCGCCGGACATTCCGGACCCCTGTCCGGAGCGGCATATTTTAGGGGCGGCATTTGGACTCGAATATAATTAGGCTGAAATAAAATTATATTTGGGCTAAAATAATGTTTTCTTCAAGGAAAGAAAAGTATAAACGAATTTTACAAACATAATTCTTTTTGTATTTCGGAATTCTGAAAATTATGAATGTAGCGATGTTTAAGCGTGTTATTTAAATGTATTCACTTCATTGTAGCATTTTGGTTGTTTCAACATAGCCTATTAAAATAAACAAATATATATTATAAACTATATACGAATCTTTAGAAACTTTGACTGTCAATGGAGACTTTTAAAAAAACAAACTAACTACATTAGACAACTTTTTTAAGCATGTCAATGTTTTGAAATTGTTGGTAGAAGACCAGAGTGCCCGAACGGGGAGAGAAAAAAATCTCAATTTACCGCATTTTACCGAATGAATAAAAAATAAATATTAATAAAATGTGTGCATGCATAGATACTTACATCTGATGAGAAGAGACATAAGGCATCGTTTATAAAAAAAACAAAATAATACATGATTGTAATAGTTTAGAAAGCAAAATTCAGAAACACAGACTTTAAAAATACTTTCCAATGAAAATAATCACAGCCAAGTCATGAATTAGCTGAACAGATAGATTTATAATTGACTCAGAAATTTTACAGGATAAAAAGTCAAAAAGAATTAAAAAAAAAAAAACTTTGTCTTTTTTCTTCTTGATACTCCTATAATAAATTTACCATTGCATAACAATCCATTTACAACAATACTTTACCCGGTATTTCTGATATAGCAAGCAAATTATTAATCTCTCATTAAGTTTTCATAAAAGTGTGCATCAGATACAAGTGTTGTTTAACTGCATTTTTTTAAATGAATATTTTACAAACTTAAGATAATTGATTGTATCTTATATAAATACATTTAAGAACTTTAGACACGCCATATAATTTATTGCTCACATGCACCCAATGTGTACGCAACGTGTAACACACACAATGTGTAGAAAATACGCAAAGCCCGTCCTACATTTCTTTTTCTTCCTTTTTTTTAAAGATCTGCTAATTATATTGTGGTATTTGTTTTCTTTTTTTTGTTTCTTTCAATTTATAGCTTTAATTAATCTAAACGGGGCTGGATATACCTACAATCTAAACAAACAATGGTCCTCCCTTTGCTGCCCCCCCCCCCCCCAAAAGAAAGATAAACATTACTCATTCCTAAAAAAAAAAAAAGTACTTGAAAAAGTAAAATTCATTTCCAAATGCGTGAAAAGCTTGAAAGTTCTTTAAAAAAAGTATTAAATTCAGCTCCGTAATGCTTCCTGCATCAAAAATGTAAAACTCATGATTTTCGCATTTCTGTAGCATAGTGCTTGAGATAAATTTTTGTGATTCACATGTTTCATATCTTGCTATTTATTCAATTCCTGATTTAGTATTTTGGAAGTTTTTTGTTATTGCTTGCTTTTATCTATACCACATTTTTTTTATGTCTTTAGAACGAGAAAAAAATACTAGACTACCCTTATTGTTTTTCTTTTTCTGCTCTCTTGTGACTAAAAAAAAGTGAGAAATCTTCAGTAATATCTGCTTCTTAACTAAAGACACATTTATTTTAAAGTTAGTGCAATATGGGAAATTAGGCAATTAAGCATACAAATGTCAGAGGCTGGAATGTGCAAATAAATTGCCTTAAATATAATTATTCTTGATGTCTTGAAACTAATTAAATTATTCTTTGAAACTCCTTGAAAAGTGCAGCAACTTTATATCTTATCAAGTTTCAAGTGTCCGAATGTCGGGATGTTACTCTTCTGTTTTCTAAATCTTCAAACTATTACCTTTAAATCATTTTTTCATTTTATTTTATTGATCATTTTGCATTTAATGCAGTATTGTATTAGTCGGTGGATTTGAGAGACACCAACTTTATACCGAAAACAGATGTGAGTTTTCTTTTCTCCTTTCAAGCTCTTTTTCCTCATCGATTGATGTCACCGATTTATAGAACCACAAGTACAAGCAATTTTTACTTTGACTGATTTTAATTTGCAAAAGAAGGTATAACTTTTAAAAGGTATTGTTTACCTATTTTTCTCCTGTTATTTTTGTAGTCTTAATAACCTCAAAAATGCAATATTTTTAGGTCTATTTTTCAAAATTTCCCTCGAGGGAGAAACCCCCGAGCCCCCTAAAATCGCGGATATACTATACTTCATTAAAAATAGTCACTGCTTTACTTTAATCATACTCATCCTCCCTCAAGGGTAAATTTAAAAAAAAGGAAAAAAAAAAAAAGAAAAGAAGAGACAGCACGAAATGTAAAAGAAAAAAAAAACATGAAGTTCTGCATCAGTGAAAAAAAGACAAAAATGGCCTGTTCTGCCCACAACAAAAAAAAAGAGGCCGAATATCTAAAATAGCTTATAGCGACATTCGGTCTAAATCCGACCCTGAATACAAGATTTTATTTTGTTAGGCTGTTTTTAATTCCTATTATCTATTTATTGGTTTGTACATTTTTTAGCAACATTTATTACTTTTCAAACTTTAATCGCGGAAAGGGGCGGCATTTTGCATTTTTGTCCGGGGCGGCAAAACTGCTAGGGCCGCCCCTGGGTACATTACATGCAAAATTTTGTCTTATGAAATGTTATCCCGGTGCTCATTCTAACTGAAGTTCATGTTGTGCCCTTTTAACCGGGGCAACCAACACCTTCCTCAAACAGCCTATAGGTCAACCATCATTTCGAAAGATTGGATGAAGAAAACGATGTGTTCACTTTTACTCGAGGGTTCAACCACCTCAGAAAACAGTTTCTCTCTTTTGCATGTGTGTGTGTGTGTGGGGGGGGGGGGGGGCGTGATGACCGCAGGGGGTGGCGAAAGCGGGTCGAGAAAGTGGTCGCTGCTGGAATCGGGAAAGTGGAACTCGGAATCCGGGTCATGAAATATGCGCCGTATTCGTTCGTTCGGCCCATGGTCTCTGTTCTGGAAGAGTCGGAGAAGAAAGGGTTCTGCGAATGTGGGTTAAGTGCTTTCGTCATTTGCGAGGACTTCTGAAGAGCACTCACGTGGTTTTTATTTATAAATGTTTTCTTTTTTTTCGTTTAACTTCAGGCATTCAATCTGTTGCCGAGTTTGTGGCCCCATAAGAAAGTTTTTCCATTAGGCAATGATGACTTTTGGATATTGGGCACAGATTCCGTGACGAAAAGTATTATTAGCAAGACATTTTCTATCGGCTGATATTTCTGGTTGTCATGTACTCACTTAAGAATAATGTCAAATTATTTGAGTTGGTTGCAGATTAGTTTTCTACCGTCTGATATTTCTGGTTACTGCCAAGTACTAACAAGTTGCAAATTAGTTTTCCACTAACCATATCAAATCTTTGTGCTGGTTTCAGATTAGTTTTCTATCCTCTGATATTTCTGGTTGTCAAGCACAAAAATATAAATTTTTTCGAGCAGGTTACAGATCAATTTTAGATCATTTTATTCTTCTCGTTGTCTTGCCAATTGCCTAGAATAATCTTAAGCCTAGAATGATGTTAAATTCTCTGTGTTGGCTGCAGATTAGTTTTCTATCATCTCATATTTCTGGTTGCCAAGGTCTAATAATATCAAACTCTTTGTGCTGGATACATATCAACTTTAGATCATTTGATATATCTGGTTGCCAAACCCTAACTTCAGCATTGAATAAAGACAAATATTTTGTGCTAATTGCAGATTATTTTCGAATCGCTTGATGTATGTTTAACTCTAGCAAAAACTTAATCATAGAATAATAACGAATTCTGTGTCGAATCATTTTTCTATACCGTCTAATGCAGGGTGTGACCATGTGTTCGAATTCTATACCTCTTGTGTTCGGATCGGGCACTATGTGACTCATGGTGGGAATATGGAGGTGATGATTATACTGTCCGTCCGTGAAAGCCGCGCCTAGCACTCGCGAACCATTCCACTCAAAAAAAGGGGTGATGGGTTGTGAGTGGGAACTTTCCGAAGTTTTGACTTTTTAACGCGCATTTGTTACCTTTCTGACACATTCAGCTAAACTATGTATTTGAAAGTGGCATCTTTCTACGTTGTTAGATACGGCTCAAGATGCTTCTTATTATTCTTCTTCTCATCGTTATCTTAACAATCACCCCTATTTTGGTAAGATCAGAGAAGACCTGAGGCATGCGTAAATACGCGGATGGTTTTACCTAAGAAACTCAGACAGTACCGATAATTAGCAGTGTTCGTCCCGTTTGTAGTCGCAATCAAGTGGCATGATGAGCATCAAATGTCTTGTGGAGGAGTATGTGATAGTGGTTCTTTGAGAATCACTAAGTGAGCATTTTGCATTCAGTTCCAACTTGACCGACAAGATTCTGTTCAGCTAGATATAACTACTAACGTTATCACGGGGCAGAATTTTTCTTACATTTCTATCGAACAATCTCGGGGCCGCTACGTGTTTGGTAAACGCTTTGGAGGTTCTTTGATGTGCGCTCTCACATGCGCTGCACTTTTCTGCACTGTAAGGTTGGTTAGGCGCTTTTGTTTTCAGTGCAGATCTTATGAATCTAAAGGTTGATACCCACATGTGAATAATTTTTCTATATGGAATAGGTTATGTCAACCATGAAACTGAATGCAAAATGCTCGCTGAGTAGCTCTCAAAGAACCAGAGATTGATATGCCGCAACTTATATTTCTAGTTGCCAACTTTAAGTTGAAAATAACTTCAGATGCTTTGTTTTGATTGCAGATCAGTTTTCTATCGTTTAATAATATTTGCCAAGCACTAATTTGGCAACTTAAGCTAACACTATGGAAAAATTGGGTGTCTTTGCCTCGAATGGTTGGACTTTTTTATTTATTTACACAGTTCAAGAAAATTTACACCGTTCAAGAAAAAAATTACTGCACCAACCAGTGACAACACACGACTAATGTAATAATGAAAAAAGTTCAAATGGATATAATAATCGAAAATGCATCTCGAGACAGATTTTTAACGTAAAAACTATGTGCTCTCGTCCAACCGTTTCCGAGATATAAGGTCTTAAAACTTTACGAAGTTTTAAGAAAATAGCCGAATTTAAAGAATTGGCGAGAAATCGATCATGCTTTTTCACCGTCTGTATGTGCAGGGCATTTATCTGCAAATCAGGTGAAATATGCTCGGCAGTACTCACTTAATTCTATAAATTTGGCTACTTTTTCATAAACTTTTGGAAAACCTTAAGACTCATCTTTTATTACCGGGCACGAGGGCAAAAATGCATGCTTCCAGAAATATGTTTTACTATGCTCTTTTGAGTGCTACTCATTAAAAAAGTTTCATTATTACACTATCGTATGGTTTCCTATTAAGAGAAGAAATAACAGGGTGGTTCTTATCCTGAAAAATCCTCAAACTTTTCCATCAATTTCTTTAAAAATAAAAATGCTTAAAAATTTTTGAAAGAATTTACATTGAGTCTTTATGTTGAGCTAAACAAGAGAAAAATAAAGGAAACTCAATTTAACAACATAAAATTTGTTAAGAAAATGCCAGGAGAGTGACATTTTTGTGTGCTAGGAGAATGGCATTTAACCTGTCCAATTTCCAGAATTATATTTATGATTAAAAATGAATGTTAATAATATAATTTTTATCTCCTGATGAAACTACACCTAACAGAAATGATTAAAAAATCTTTTAAATAGAATATAAATGTTGTCCGAGGATAGTATCAGCAAAACGTTTACGTAATTCAGTTTCGAACTTCAGAATTATACTAAGGCCATTAAGCATGTCAGAACTGCAAAATACTCTAGGTCTAGCAATCCGACAAAATGGTGGGAATAAACCGAAGCAATTTAAGTTCTTTCTTTTTACCTGTAATAACTGAAATTTTTGGGACAAATTTTAAAATGATATTGGGTAGGACTGCGCCTATAAGCGAATTGGCCAATTACCAATAAATCGGCTGAGCTGAGCCGATTAATGATTAGGATGATTGTTTTTCTACTACCAATTTTACCATCACTGCTTTTTCTCTCTAAAACAATTGCAAGTTTAGAAATAGTAAGTAATTTATTTATGAGAAGATTTTTTTCCATTTTCCTAGTTTTCACAAAATAATTTCAATGTTTATCAACTTTCTAAACAAATTGTCAGATTATTGTCAATTGTATTATTAACACATTGTTAGTTATGTTAATTGGACATAAAAGTTCAAAAAAAAGGGGGGGGGGAGGAGAAGTCTGTGGTGAGCACTCCAATTTAGGAGTGCTTTTAATTCATATTTTTGAATAATTAGTAGCAATTTAATTCGACTTTTATTCTTTGAAAATTAGAGGTTACCTAAAAGCACTGTACTAAGGAGAAAACTATCGCCGCATAAAAAATGTTGCAACATTGTCTATGTATATTGATTCAAAGTAGGAGAATTAATTTAAAAAAAACTTTGTATCAACTGTGAGGATTATTATTACCGTTAATAAAATTATTCATCATAGTTTTTTAGTGAGCTTTAAAGAATAATAGTTGAAAAATATTTTTTCGGCCGATTAATCGGCCCGATTTGGCGGATTATTAATAATCGGTAAAGTGGCCGATTATGGCTGATTAATCGGTACTGCCGATTAATCGGTGCAGCCTGTTTCAAAATGAACAAATTGTAAATTTGTTGTGAAAACTATTGTACATAAGGAAGGAATAATGTAGTTTGTAATGCAACTTGCGTTGAAATATTTTTTCAATTTTGACAGTTATTTCGTACCGTAAAATGGGGTGTATAGGAACAGCGGGGTCAATCGGAACAAAACTTCCCGACCGTACAACGAAATTCTGTATAAATAAACTATTGGGTATTTTTCACCATGATTTTTTTTTTTAGTAAGGTAAGATCATAGGGAGTAGGAAAAAATTACTTTTGTCAACCTGACAACGCTATTGGCTTCTAAGGAGGGCTGCACGTGGAACGCTAGAAAACATCACATTTCCATAGACTGCAAAACTTCATATGCAAGAACAAACCTTCTTATATTTAAAAACTAAGAGTGGTATGTTTCAATTATACATGTATCTCAACAACAGAATACCACATTAGAATTTACATTTTTTTATAAATTGTGTCATAGAAATGAAGAATTCTGAAAAATGCCATAGAAAAAAAATTTGCGGGGTGAATCGGAACACTTAGTTCTGTTGTTCCAATTCAAACTTATTTGAAGGAAACTGTTTGAAAAATCAAGATTCTAACCCCAATTCTTCTAATCAAGACAAGGACAAGGTTTTATTACTGTTTATCCCTTCTCATGAGCAACTAGATCTTAGAATGACAAACAGTTGCAGATTTCAAAAGATTTTTTTTTCCAGGAGACTTCTTTTTACTTAAAATACGAGGGGGAAAGTCACATAGACTTTATGTAGTAAAAATCCAGCACACAGACAGTGATGAATAAGCGTAAAAAGCTTTCAGGACAATCCCCGAAACCCAGAGATTTTAAGAAACTAAAGAAAAGGCAGAGTTCACCCCAGGAGATGTTATGAAAAAACTTAAGCCAAGTCACAATTGCTAGTTTTAAGGACTAGTACATATTTGTGGACGACATGAGTGACATCCATTCATGTTAAATCTTTGTATTTCAATTCAAAAGCATTTCTTAAAATTACTTTTCATTTTTCATAAGTTCAAAATTATTTTGAATTTTGACAAATTATACACGTTTACTGGTATTGAAATTATGCATTTATTTGACAGTAATTATCTGTTCTTATTCTCCCCCATCAATATTATTCCTGTTTGTGAGACCTATTACAGGTTTAATTGAAAAAAAAAATTAACAAGTGTTCCGATTGACCCCTATCAGCGGGGTGATTCGGAACACCCATAATTTCCTATATATTTTAATAATAATTGTTCAAAATGCTTTGTCTTCGCTTGGAATATCAAAAGTAAAGCAAGACCGAAGTTTATACCCAAAAAATCAAATTAAAAAAAAATCTTTTAACTACTTTTTTTACAATCAAAGCTGAAAAGTGTTCCGATTCACCCCATTTTACGGTACGTGTAAAAAAAGGTGCAAAAGGTGGACCACTATAAATGACGAGGGAAATGTGATTAAAAAACAACGAATATTTTCCTCTTCTTTGTAGAAAACATTTAAAAGCAATGCTCCACTCATCTGCGGAGCGAACGGACACATTTAATTAAAATCTATTCCCTGGTTTATAAATTTCGACAGCAAGATTAATAAAAAATACATTACAATAAGGAAGCAATTCTAACCGCTATTTTGGAATTTTAATTACACAATGAAAATACAAAACCCTTCCTCTTCGGGAGAAAGAGGGAACAGATTTTTCCTCTCGTTTAACGTATAGGTAGGGAATATTAGACAGGAAAACAATTGGATAGAATAACATTATGAACCAATTTATCATTCTTGTACATCAAACTAATATGCTTGCTTGCGTATCAAATTTAAATGGTTACTTTTCATAGTTGACAACGCACAACTACAGCATTTGAGTTGGATTATAATAATATTAATGCAGGAATGAGAGTGTTCCAATAGAACTGAAGACGATAATGTATCAAATAGCACCTACCTGGTTTCTTACCTTTCAGTGCTTTTTTTTTCAGCAGTCGGATTAGTTTTTAAAACTTTTTTTTTATTTCTTAATTTTCAATGTTTTTTTTCTGCAGTTCGGTTACAGTTTTTTAAGCTTTTGTTTACTTTAAAATTTTCTGTTTTAACCCCGCTGTGATATGACGACAAAACTTCTTACTTCCCAGTATGACTATGAAAAATCATACTTATGTTGCTTTAAAATTAGTGATTTATTTTAATAAATGCATTTTGGTTCAACAATGGTGGTCATCAACAATGAATTTCCAGCGAAAAGCTCACCTAGATTTTAGTATGAAATTAGTTAAAAGCAACCACAACTCACGTTCTAATTACTTTAGAACATTCAAACGATTTTTTTCTGATGCCGAAAAATCATAAACATATAGTACTTGTTTGTGCGGGAATTTTTCCTCTCTCATTTCCGAGCAAAATGCTTTAATATGAGGCTAAAATGCTGCTTGAAATTAGAAAAACTAATGATTAATAGTTGGTTAACTAATTAACTAGCCTATGTTACCCGGGTCATAATAACGAACCGATTGGCACCTCATTCCTCAAAATCGGATGAATCTTTTAGGAGCTATGGTGGAACATCCCTACACACAAACGCACCCAGACTGCTAAAAACATAATGTGACGTAGTCGGGTACAAAAAGTGGAAGTTTTGAAAAAAAAAAAAAAAAAAAAAACTCAGAGATAAAATGAAAATAAAAATATGCTCTAAATGAATTGATTTTAGATATTTTTAGTTAAAGAAATCCTTAAGCCGAATATGATTTCAAGAGTTTTATGAATAATTTCCGTGAAGTTAAATATTAAGATAATAATGTAAGCATCCAGGCAATTTGTCATTGCTCAAAAAAAAAAAAAAAAAAAAGGAAGGAAGCAAGAAAGAAAGAAAAAAAAATCTGATATGAGCTATTACAGATTCAAGCATTCCTTATCAATGCTGCAAGAATGTGCTCTTCGACAGTCCGAGTTAGTCGATTACCACAGGGGCACAGGCTCCTCCTCTAAGATTTCAGAGGGACCCAAAATTCCCTTACTTTGTCCAACGCCTCCTAAATACTAAATGCCTACGGTATATTTTGCTGACATGCCAATTGTATATTTTACTAAAAATACTAAAAGCCTACTGTGTGTGTCGACGTATATTTTTCTCTTAATAATTAGACAGCATTATTTTTTTTTTTTAAAGTTTGATCTTTGCACAAAACTTTTATTTCATTCTGGTATTGTAGGGTTTCTTTCTTTTACTCGTAAAACATAACTAATATGGGAGAGGGCCTGAAATAAGAAATGTACCCATGTCCAATGTCAGAATGATCGGGCTCTGTCGGCGGCACTCACTTCGGACTTCAAAATATTTATTTACGCCAAGGCGGGCCTTGGGGATTCAATGGCGCGGAGGGGAAACAAACATCCCCGGGGCACGAACGAGGAAGGGCTCACCTTGGGCTCTCGCGATTCGGAGC
>JAXGGA010022191.1:0-15386 GCA_038373865.1 Uloborus plumipes | reverse complement strand
GTAGATGCATTAAGTGTTAAAATAGTGCTTAGAGTGAGCAAGATAATCCCCACTATTTTTTTGAAAGTTAAAAGGCACGTTTGTTGTCAAATATCAAATTGCTACATTATGTCACAATTAAATATTAAAGGCTAAAATCTTTGCAATTGTTCCGAACTAAAAGGAATTATTTGCCTTGTTATAATCATCATAGGTGGGCCTCGAAACGCCATAAAATAAAATACTTTTAAGAAACAAAATAAGAAAGAGGGAACCAACAATACATTTAAAAGACGTAGCCATAGCAACGCAATAAAACGTTAATAATTTGATCAGAAAAGAGGTTTTCGAACTCAAAGTTCAAACGCTTGTAACTTTTTTTCTAGTGGAGATAAAAGCTTGGTTCTTCGACTGTAAGTCGAATCAATTCTGGGGTTAAAAAATCACTCTATCCAATGGCGTAAAAATCAAAACTGTGGAATAATTGGTGTATTTTTTATTGAGGGTTTTAATGAACCAAGTATTGCTTGAAATCGGGCGAAGCCTTGCAAAAAGTTTAAAAATTGAATAACTCGCACTGTGTTTAAGTTAGAGAATTGGAACAAATTGCATAGGACGGAGAAAATTTTTCTGTTTCTAACGATCTATAACATTAATATGTGCAAGTAATTTTTAACCCCAATATTCGGCGATTTGTGTGAAAATTGCCTTGAATTCGAATAAAAAAAGAATCGCTTATTGAATCTTTTCAAACATAAGCCCATTTTTCAATCTGAGAATGTAGTCCAGGCTAGTGTCCATTGAAATGTCATCGAACCTAAAATTTTTACATATATGACATTTTTTGGTGGTTTCTATATGAATTTGACCTGCTGATTCCGAATCCGTTGAGTGCCAGACGCCAAACCTTGAGCATTTTTGTCAAAATGGCGAAATCCAATATGGCTGCTGTAAAAGGTACGAAGCAAATTAATGGAATCGTGCGTGCAATGAAACATTTTATACACTTAAAAATGATTGTACTCTTTAGTCAAAATATAATTCTATTGAAAATTAATATTTATGAAAAGTATACGAATAAAAAAATTGTCAAAATGGTAAAATTCAAGATGTGAGCCTAAAAAGTTATAAGGTTCGATTTTCAGGTATAAATCATTTTTTAAACCGTAATTTACATGAAAATAGAATGTTTTAACAAAGATAAACGTTTAAAATGCTATGCAGGGAGCATAAAAAATGTGATTTAGCCTAAAAATAACACTGTAAAAATATTTAGAAACATTCCAAACTTAAGTTTCGGGATTTTGCCGGCTTAAACCAATTTCCTGCAAGAAACAAGTTTCTTTTGCGAAAAAGTTTCCCACATTGATACAAGTTGCATGAATGCAAACTTCTCACTGGTGTGAAGCGTATTTTTAGCTACCAGTTGGAAGGTATATCTAACGTGTTTGTTTAGTGTTTCGCCTTCAGCTCGATAATGGATTGTCCAGATTGACTTCACCCAAGTAAGTGTATGTACAATCTCTCGATATTGTAGTTTTGGATGAATTGCAAACAAATTAGCGGCTCAGCTATTTGCTTGACATTTCTGCCTTAGCAGTAGCCATGTTTGTTAAACTGCTTCAAGAGCTTTCCTGGTAAGCCAGAAAGGTGCCGAACTGCTACCATCAACCTATCTAAGAGTTTTTCGCAAGTTTCCGATTTATTGCCGTAAAGTGACTGACTTTTGTTTTTAAGCGTTATAAATTCTTTAGCAAGGTTTCTGACCTTCATCAGGAAACTTTCCTGATTTCTTCCAGGTATGTTACTGGCAGAAGTTAAGCCTATAACTGCCCATTATTTTCCAGGAGCGTTTCGCTTTGTTTTTACTGTGAAACTGTGAAGAGAGATATTGGCTTAAAACATACCAGACAAATAAAAACATATTTTCCAGTAGTAATAGAATCGTATGAGAAACAGCACTACAAAAAAAAAAAAAAAAAATCCCGAAGCGAAAAAATGCTTAGGGCTAATGAGATATATTCGATAGATGTTTTGTGATATCAAGGGAAAGCTTCCTTGCAGAAATTATTTAGTCATGAACTGGCTCCTCTTCCTACTGCTTTATTTGATAATGAGTGAAATATGAGAGGTCCTAATAAATCTGTACTAGAGTCCAAACTAAAGGCAGTTTTCAGGGTAGGCGGTAAGAGTCGTCCAGAAATTATCATTCTTGGTGAATGTGCAACATTGTGGGCAGTACCTTTACCCGCAAAGCCAGCTGCTTGAGTAATTGTATTGATAGTGTAGAAAACCTTATTAAGCACGAAATACAAACCATTCTAGCGGTACACAATCTGTTTGAGAGATACGATAAACTTAGTACTACGTCACAACGTCGAGCCACATAAGAGAAAAATATCTATTGCGTTTTTCAACTTAATGATAAATCACCACTTTCTAAAAGAGACATCGTACTGAAAGTAGTACCAAATAAGACGCAAGTAATTAAGTTCGTTGTGAGTCTACTACATTCGATCCCCAGGTCAATGTGTAATTATTACTGGTACCTATTCTTTTCCGATTAGATTGGTATTGGAATTCAAGAAGCTTTTGTTTCTCATGAAGAAGCTGATGTGATTATGACTCACTACTTAGCTAAAGTCTGTAGTATTCCGAAAGAATTTAGAAACCTTCCAAATTAAAGTAAGTTACTTTACGGCAAGAAATTGGAAACTTCCCAAAAACTCTTAGATAGGTTGATGGTAACAGTTCAGCACCTTTCTAACTTACGAGGAAAGCTCCTGGAGCAGTTTGACAAATATGGCCAGTGCTAAGGCAAAAATTGCAAGCAAATAGCTAAGCCGCTTATTTGTTTTGCAATTCATCCAAAACTACAATATCGAGAGATTGCACATACCCTTACTTGGGTGAAGTCAATCGGAACAATCCATAATCCAACTGAAGGCGAAACACTAAACAAACACGTTGGGTATACCTTCCGACTGGTAGCTAGAAATACGTTTCACACCAGTGAGAAGTTCGTATTCATGCAACTTGTATCAATATGGGAAACTTTTTCGCAAAAGACACTTGTTTCTTGCAGGAAATTGGTTTAAGCCGGCAAAATCCCGAAACTTAAGTTTCGAATGTTTCTAAATATTTTTTCAGTGTTATTTTTAGGCTAAATCATATTTTTATGCTCCCTGCATATCATTTTAAACATTTATCTTTGTTAAAACATTCTATTTTTATGTAAATTACGGTTTAAAAAATGATTTATACCTGAAAATCGAACCTTACAACTTTTTAGGCTGACATCTTGAATTTTACCATTTTGATAATTTTTTTATTCGTATACTTTTCATAAATATTAATTTTCAATAGAATATGATTTTGACTAAAGAGTACAATCATTTTTAAGTGTATAAAATGTTTCATTGCACGCATGATTCCATTAATTTGCTTCGTACCTTTTACAGCAGCCATATTGGATTTCGCCATTTTTACAAAAATGCTCAAGGTTTAGCGTCTGGCACTCAACGGATTCGGAATCAGCAGGTCAAATTCATATAGAAACCACCAAAAAATGTCATATATGTAAAAATTTTAGGTATATGGCCTTCTAGCCTGGACTAATGTACCTTTCATATTCAGCAAGAATTTTTCAAATCGGTTCAGTGGTTCCGGATAGGGATGCACCGATATGCAATTTGGCCGATTACCGATTACCGATTAATTGGCTGGGCCGATTAATGATAATTTTGGTTGTTTTCCTACTAACAATTTTACCATCACTGATTTTTCTCTCTTATACAATTCCAAGTTTAGAAATAGTAAGTAATTTATTTCTGAGAGAAGATTTTTTTTTCCATTTTCCTAGTTTTCACAAAATAATTTCAATATTTTATCAAATTTCTTAGAACCAATTTTCATATTATTGTAAATAATATTATTAACACACTGTTAGTTAGGTTAATTGGACATAAAAATTCAAAAAAAAAGGAGGCGAGGGGGAGTCTGTGGTGAGCACTCCAATTTAGGAGTACTTTCAATCCATATTTTTTAAAAATTAGTAACAATTTAATTCAATACTTACATTTCTTGAAAATTAGAGGTTATGTAAAAGCACTGAGCTAAGGCGAAAATTATCGCCACATGAAAAATGTGTTACAACATTGTCTATGTAATTGTATATCTATTCAAAGTAGGAGACTTAATTAAAAAAGCTTTATATCAACTGTGAGGATTATTATTACTGTTCATAAAATTATTCATCATATTTTCTTAGTAAAGGTATACTTTAAAGAATAATGTTTGAAAAATATTTTTCTGCCGATTAATCGGCCCGATTTAGCCGATTATGGCCGATTAATCGGTACTGCCGATATTAATCGGCGCATCCCTAGTTCCGGAGATTACCCGGAACATACATACCCACAAAATTTACCCTCTCTCTTTGCAATATTAGTAAAGATAAAGATAATACAAGTACTAAGATTACATTCAAAATTAACTAGCTGTCGTGGCCGTCACGAAACTTTCTTCTACATCTATCTTATGAATTCCAGTTACAAAATAAAATACGTACTCGCCCGAATAATTGGAGACAGCTTCAATTTCCCAATTATCGTAATAAACTTCCAAATGCAGAATCAATGATCGAAATTGGAAATCATTGCAAAAGCCTTGTTTAGATTAATTGCAAACATTTTATTTGTTAGTAAAAAGAAATTGGCAACAGTTAAAAATTTCAAATCATTGAAAGTTTCCATCTGTTTTGATAATTAAATAGCGTGAAAGCGATTTTTTATTGAATTAATTTTTCGCATTGTTGACTAAGCGCAAAAATCACCCCACCCTCCCCCTGGGGCGATTGGCGCCAAAATTTAATCGATGCTTGCTTACATATTGGGTTAGTGGTATTCCAAATTTCATTCAAATCGCAGCAATATTTCTCGAGATACAGTAGGTGCAATGACAAAATAAGCACTTTTGATTGTTCCACCCCCCTTTGAGATATTGACACAGAAATTAAATCAGCACTTGTACTCAATAGGGTCTACCTATGGACCAATTTTCGTTTGATTCCGCCTGTTACTTCCTGAGATATAGCAATCACTCCTGCGCAGAACAAGTGCGATTGCTCCACCCCCTTTCGAGATATTGACACGCAAATTGAATCAACTCCTGTACTCTATAGGGTCTACCTATCGACCAATTTTCGTTTGATTCCGCCTGTTACTTCCTGAGATATTGCAATCACTCTCGCGCAGAACACGTGCGATTGCTCCTCTCCCCTTCAAGATATTGACACGCAAATTGAATCAACACCTGTACTTAGTAGGATCTATCTATAGACCAATTTTCGTTTGATTCCGCCGGTTACTTCTTGAGATATAGCAATCACTCCCACGCAGAGCACGTGCGATTGCTCCACCCCCTTTGAGATATTGACACGCAAATTAAATCAGCATCTGTACTCAGTAGGGTCTACCTATGGACCAATTTTCGTTTGATTCCGACGGTTACTTCCTGAGATATAGCAATCACCCACGCGCAGAACACGTGCTATTGCTCCACCCCCCTTGGAGGAATTCGCTAAAAAAAGTCAGGTGCACCAGTTCACATGGTGGTACATATGTGCAAAACTTTTTGTTCGATTTCATGCAGTAGTTTTTTGCTCTAGCGCGGCCACTAGCTATGGTCACACACATACAGACTCACACACAGACAGACAGACACACAGACACACAGACAGACATTTTCCAAAAAGGGTCGAAATGGACTCAGCGCACCTCAAACGTGCAAATCCGTCAAAATTCGACATTCGAAAATTTTCACGAATCCAATACTTTCTTCTATATACACTGCGATGCAAAAGTTAAGACAAAAAGCAAATATATGAATAAAAAGAAAACTGTTCAGCGAAATGCTTTCAAATTTCTACTGCAGGTACACAATATGGTCCCAAATACGTGTCTGGAGTTTTGAAAAATATAACCGAAACCGAAATCGGAAATTACAAAAAACATTTTTTTTCACTTCTGCAAAAGTTTAGACAAAAAACAGATTTTATGCAAATATCCCTTGAAATGTGATTGGTTGAGGTAAAGCGGGACTTTATTTTTCGAATATAAAGTTTAGAGATTGCTAAATGAATAATAAAAATCCCAAAAGCTCTGTAAATCGCGTGTAAAGAAGATGAGACAGTTTCGAAGCCGAAATTTGAAAATGACCCTACTTTATTAATGTTTTGTCTTTTAAATCGGCTCTAGTATGGTAGTACATTGTTTTTTACTTCATGGAGAGCAAATTCAGACATGCGTATCGATCAAAAAATCCAAGAAAAAATATATTTCTTAAGGATGAAGGAATTGAAGAAACGGTTCGAACGGACGATTCGCCCCTTTATTCCTACAAAACTTCAACCTGGTTCAAAAATAGCACGTGACAGCATAAGTAGATGAACAACTGAATCGGAATGCATAAAAAAAACAAAGAATTGTGCTTGAGCCTTTTCGGATAGAGTGTTCCAAATAAGTCAGATTTTAATGGGAAAAGCAGCATATGTATCATCGTGACTAAAAAATGACTGTTACTTTCTCTGATGAAAATTATTAAAATTGGGATGGTATAGATGGATTATAATTCTATTGGCAGGACTTCATAAAAGATCCAGTGATCATATGCTGTGCTGCTTTTAGCATTAAAATCTTGCTTATTTGGAACACTCTGTCCGAAAACGCTCAAGCACAATTCTTTGTTTTTTTTATGCATTCCGATTCAGTTGTTCATCTACTTATGCTGTCACGTACTGTTTTTGACCCAGGTTGAAGTTATGTAGGAATAAGGGGCGAATCTTCAGTTCGAACCGTTTCTTTAATTCCTTCATTATTAAGAAATATAATTTTTCTTGGATTTTTTGATTGATACGCACGTCTGAATTTGCTCTCCATGAAGTAAAAAACAATGTACTACCATACTAGAGCCGATTTTAAAGACAAAACATTAATAAAGTAGGGTCATTTTCAAATTTCGGCTTCGAAACGTTCTCATCTTCTTTACATGCAATTTACAGAGCTTTTGGGAATTTTATTAATCATTCAGAAAACTCTGAACTTTATATTCGAATAATAAAGTCCTGCCTTACGTCAACCAATCACATTTCAAGGGATATGTGCATAAAATCTGCCTTTTGTCTAAACTTTTGCAGCAGTGAAAAAAAATGTCTTTTGTAATTTCCGATTTTTGTTTCAGTTATAATTTTCAAAACTCTAGACACGTATTTGGGACCATATTGTGTATCTGCAGTAGAAGTTTGAAAGCATTTCGCTGAATAGTTTTCTTTTTATTCATGTATTTGCATTTTGTCTAAACTTTTGCATCGCAGTGTATTAGATATAGAAGAAAGTAAAAAATCTGGTATGGACCCCACACTGCTTCCTTTTACGTGTAAATTTCTTAGTAGTTGCCTTAAGTGTTACAACAAGTGCTTGGAGTGAGCAAGGCAACAATTCAAATATTTACTCCCCTAATCTGCCACGAAACGATGCAAAAAATATTTTACAATGGTTAGTTTTTTAATATTGCTGATTTTAATATCATTCAGTGAATTTTTCGTAAAATATCGCCAATAGCGCCAAGTTGAACCCAAATTCAAAAAATATTTTTTTTGCCAAATTTGTCTCCAACTTGGCGATATGTCGCCAAGTTGGCGTCAAACACTTGGCGACCAAAAGCTTGGTGACATATAGCCAAGTGGTCACGCCAATTCATATCACTTGAGTCTGCATTGAAATTAACACTGATTTACCCCCCAAAAAGGGGTAAAGCACCCCCTTGGGAACATTTGAATGCAACCACAAGAGGAGGTGCACAACTAAACCATCCTTAGAGCCTACATACCAAGCTAAAAGCTTCTATGGCATATACTTTTTGAGTTATGCGACACACATCCGCACATACATCCGCACATACGTATATACAGACGTCAAGAGAAAACTCGTCGTAATTAACTCGGGGGTGGTTGAAAAGGATTTTTCGGCTGCTTATATGTTGGTAGGTACATATGCACATGCTGACAGGTCGAAAAAACTACTGAACATTCATTTGGACGTGAGCAAAATCAAAATTTAGACTCAAATTTGAGTGATTTTTTTTTCGCGATCACAATACTTCCTTTACTACATAAAAGGAAGTAAAAAAACTCCGACTATGATTGTTGCCTTCAGATCAAAACGAACTTTACTAGTCAGAAAGTACACTGCTCGACATTGAAAATGCAACACCAAGAAGGAGTGGTCAGAAATTGATGAAATTTGGTAAGAAGACAGAGACAGCATGGAACAATAAGTGATATTTATTTCAAAATAAATAAGCAAAATTTAGAGCGAGGACGGCGTCGGCTCAGTAAGAAGTAGGACCACCGCGGACAGCGATGCACGAAGAAACACGTCCAGGCATGGAGTCAATAAGCCTGCGGATTGTATCCTGAGGGATGGCACTCCATTCCCTTTCAACCATTTGCCACAGTTCGTCCTCTGAACGAGGCAGTGACAGGTTCTGCAAACGGCGTCCAATCACGTCCCACACATGTTCGATTGGTGACAAGTCAGGAGAGTATGGTGGCCAGGAAAGCATCTGTACACCTCGTAGAGCATGTTAGCTGATTCGAGCACTGTGAAGCCGGGCGTTATCCTGTTGAAAAATTGCATTTGGCAGACCCTGAAGGTAGGGGATTGCCACCGGCCGCAGTACATTATCTACATATCGTTGGGCCGTCATAGTGCCCCGAATACGAACTAGAGGTGATACGGAATTGTATGCAATAGCGCCCCAAACCATTATGCCACGTTGTCGCGCTGTGGGGCGTTCCACAGTTACTGCCGGATTCGACCTTTCTCCACGTCGACGCCACACACGTATGCGATGACTATCGCTGGACAAACAGAAGCGGGATTCATCTGAGAACACTACGGTTTGCCATTCTGCCATCCACGTCGCTCTGGTTCGCACAGTGTTTCGATTAATGTTAGCTAGCTGGACAAAATTATTTTTCGTCATTTTTACATATTTATGGATCAGTGTTCAAATTTGTTCCGTGTTCTTCCTACAATAGTAGAACCTTGAAATTATGTGGAAAGTTGCGGCACAGCGTTCAACTTCGAATTTTATGCCTTTGTCCAGCCTGTTTGCATTAGTTGCCAAAAAACGCTGTTCTCATTTTCCCGCGGAGAGCCATTTTTCAGAATTTTTTTTTAGGCATAGTTAGCTAACTTTTTCCTGATTTTCCTTTCAGAGTCCTATGTAAGGTTTTCAAAATTAAATTTGGAAGAAAGGATTTCGAAGAGAATATAGTTTTTTTCTCTTTTGGGGGCTTTAACCATTCTTCAAAGAAATCCCTACTCGAAAGAAAGTACTCTAAAAAAAAAAAGTGTTGTACTCGAGTGTGCTGCCTGTAATACGTCTTATTAATTATGGGAAAGGTGCAGCTATTATATACAGAAAACTTAGCCCGGGGACAAACGGGGACAAGTGTTTCCCATCACGTGAAAGTTTCGAAACAAGCAAAAATATTCTGTTCATCTTAAAATGTTTTCTTTAATATAACTTAATTATCATATACAGTAATTTAATTAGACAAAACTTGCACTTAACAGTTTTAATAACACCCATCTTGCACAATTAAATCATAAAAAAATCGGAAAGCTTTAATTTTATGTGCTTAAAATTATGTCTGAAACTCAGCTGATTTATTCTAAAACAAAGAGATACGTAACTTCAACCCTTAATACTCACCTGGCGGAAGTGAGTTAAACATAAACAGATAATGAAGTATCATATTTTGGTATATTGTAGACATTATTCCAATGTCGAATTTTAGAATTCCGAACTTGACTTTTGTCCACCTAGCTTACACTAATCGAAACACTGTGGTTCGGCACCATTCCAAACGTTGGAGTCTGTGCTGTGAGGTCAATGGCAGTCTTCTTAGCGGGCACCGTGATTGCAGGCCACGTGCAACCAGTTGACGGGAAATGGTTCTGGTCGACACAGGAACATCCAGGGTACCTTGCACGTGCTGCAGAATCGACGTACAAGTGACTTGCGGGTCCGCCACAGCTTGTCGGTGAATCCGTCGATCCAAGCGGTCTGACGTCACTCTGGCTGCACCTGCACCCCACAATGTGGCTACATTTCCTCTTTCCAACCATCTCCGACACAGCCGATGCACAGTGCTTGCATCCATGTGGGTATCAGCTGCAATTTGACGTATGGACGAACCTTCCCTTCTCAGTCCGATCACCATACCCCTTGTAAAGTCGTCTATATGCTGGAAGTGTCTTTGTTGAGGACGGCGTGGCATTTCTTCCTATCACACGTATCCTTCGAGACAAAAACCAAATTTTTCCGATAATCAGTCTGGCAGAAAAACCAACATGAACATAGCCCATTTTTCAACTTCATTCTCTTATATCTTACTTCACGTGCGTCGGAGAGCTGCATTTCATATCATTTGCATAACTCAGTGAGTAGCGTCTACGGTAAAATTTGCATGAATTTCTGACCACTCCTTCTTGGTGTTGCATTTTCAATGTCGAGCAGTGTATTTTAAATTTAAACATATTAATGGTTTTCGAGAGGACATGGTAAACACGGAAAAGGAAAGGTAATCGTTTTACTAAGCAAAATTTGCTAGTCGCAAAAGCAGAACAAAGAGGGAAAATGGAAAATTCTTTAAAAATCCTAAAACTAAAATCCATCGCACATATTTTAATAGTTAACAGACATAAACATAAACATTTTCAATCATTGAGTTTTCTTTCCTCTTCTGCCAACAATGACATCGGTTTCCAATCATGTAAATTTAAGGCTTACGTTAACCGTATTTGCTAAAAAACATTATTCAAGTTCAATATAACACAGAAGTTCCAAACACATTCTATCAGACGCAGAAAAATTTCCTATTTTTTTGGGGGACGATTGTTTTAATTTTTACTTTCTTTTATATCTAATATATAGAAGAAAGTTTTGGATTCGTGAAAATTTTCGAATGTCAAATTTTGACGGATTTGCACGTTTTGAGGTGCGCTGAGTCCATTTCGATCATTTTTTAAAATGTGTGTGTGTGAGTCTGTATGTGTGTGACCAGTTTTTGTGGCCGCGCTAGAGCAAAAACTACTGCATGAAATCGAACAAAAATTTTTGCACATATGTACCACCATGTAAACTGGTGCACCTGACTTTTTTTAACGAATTCCTCCAAGGGGGGTAGAGCAATCGCACGTTTTCTGCGCGTGGGTGATTGCTATATCTCAGGAAGTAACCGGCGGAATCAAACGAAAATTGGTCCATAGATAGAACCATTGAGTACAGGTGCTGATTCAATTTGTGTGTCAATATCTCAAAGGGGGGGGGGTGTAGAGCAATCGAGCGTTCTTCTTATTTAATGTAACTGCTATATCTCGAGAAGTAATGAACGAAACCGAACAAAAGTTGGTACTCAAGTAGACATTAAAGAGTACAAGAGCTGATTCAATTTTTGTGCCAATTGCTTAAAGGGGGGTCGTGCAATCAAAAGTGCTTGTCTTGTCATTGCACCTGCTATATTTCGAGAAATATTGCTGCAATTTGAATGAAAGTTGGAATAACACTAACCCAATATGGAAGCAATCATCGATTAAATTTTGGCGCCAATCGCCCCAGGGGGAGGGTGGGGTGATTTTTGCGCTTAGTCAACAATGCGAAAAATAAATTTATTAAAAAATTGCTTTCACGCTATTTAATTATCAAAATAGCTGAAAACTTTTAATGATTTGAAATTTTTAACTGTTGCCAATTTCTTTTTACTAACAAATAAAATGTTTGCAATTAATCTAAACAAAGCTTTTGCAATGATTTCTAATTTCGCTCATTGATTCTGCATTTGTAGGGGTATTACGATAATTGGGAAATTGAAGCTGTCTCCAACTATTCGGGCGAGTATTTTATTTTGTAACCGGAATTCATAAGATAGATATAGAAGAAAGTTTCGTGACGGCCACCACAGCTAGTTATGTATGTGTTCACGCAAAAAACCACGAAAAACGATTTAAATGTTTTTAATTAATATCTTCGTTAATTAATGTCATCCGAAGAAGCGATTTAGGTATGAACACTCTCGATCAACTCTCCTGTAAACAAAAATCAAATCGGTGCGTCCGTTTAGGAACTAGGGGCCACAGGCAGATACACAGATACACAGATAAGCATTGGGGATAAAAAACGCTAACATAGGTGGAACAGAATTTGAGCTAACGTCAAGTTAGCGTAATCGCTAGCGACTGCTGAGAGCGCTAAATAGCCAAGTAAGAATTTTGTGTCGACCTTATTCTATTACGTCAGAAGTCTTACATTGTAACATATGACAGACAACACTTGGTCTAAAGAAGATATTGGCCAAACTCCTTGATAAGTTTTGAAATTGAAGCAATATTAATTAATTTTTTGAGCGTTTTTTCTTGGTTTTAACTAAAAATTTTAGTTTGAAAAGGGCAGTTGCTCTCCTCCTCCGGATACGCCTTGTATAAACTTCACTCTCATTGCAAAGTATTTATTGCAATTTTTCTCTTTCATATAGGAAAGCTACTTTATGAGACAGAAAGAGGTAAGTGTCTGTGTGTTTTTGTTGTATTCATTAAGGTTATTTTTATTGCAATAATTAATACTCAATTACAAATTCTATTTTGCATTTTCCAAATTTAAGTTTTTAAACTGCTGTGAAAAATCTTGATCCCTCTGACTGGCCAGGAATGCTGGATCCTGTTCTTTAAAGTCTTTATCCCTGCATATAGTAATAATAATAATCAAATAAATAAAATTTATAATTTTGACACTTTGAATTCAAATTATGGTTCTTGTAATCACAAATTGCGATTGGTGTGTGTGTGTGTCTGTATGTAGGCGTGAAGGTATGTTTGTGTATACGTGCAGATGTGTTTGTGTGTAGACGTGGTGGTGTGTTTGTGTATAAACGTGCTGGTGTGTTTGTGTGTAGACGTGCAGATATGTTTGTGTGTAGACGTGCAGGTGTGTTTGTGTGTAGACGTGCAGGTGTGTTTGTGTGTAGACGTGCAGGTGTGTTTGTGTGTAGACGTGCAGGTGTGTTTGTGTGTAGACGTGCAGATATGTTTGTGTGTAGACGTGCAGGTGTGTTTGAATGTAGACGTGCAGGTGTGTTTGTGTGTAGACGTGCAGGTGTGTTTGTGTGTAGACGTGCAGGTGTGTTTGTGTGTAGACGTGCAGGTGTGTTTGTGTGTAGACGTGTGTGTGTAGTGCGTGTAGGTGCACTGCAAAAAATAAACTTGTTTTTACAGTATAATACTGTAAACAGAATTTCAACTTTAAAGCTGTGAAATGCACAGTAATAAACTGTAAATTAGCAATTTTAGTTTATTGCCATAAAGTACACTGCATTACACTTCAAAAACAATAGTACAATGCTAGCAGCAAGAATTTCAGTTAAAAACTAAAATGCACAGTAATAAACTGTAAAATTAGCAATTTTTCAGCCTATTACTGTAAAAGTGGCAATTTAACAGTTTATGACTATAAAAATAGCTGTATTATACTGTAAAAGCATCATTTTATTTTTTACAGTGTGAAAGTGCGCGAGTGTATGTTTATAGGTTGGTGTCTATGTGTGTATAAGTGTGCGTGAAGTTTGAACGCCGCCACCCTGGGAGAGCTGACCAGAACAGCTGGGCAATTCCATGCAAGTGTGGAAAAGCGTTGGAAATATAAAACTACAGCAATGCGTCTGTTTTGCATATTTTTTTATTTAAAAATGTTTGAAGTTTATTATTTATACTAATTTTTTGTCAAGAATGTAGTATTTTTAGTTTGGCAGCACTTTGAAGTTGGAAATAGAATATTTAACTTTTGGTAAGGCAAATGATCAATCTTTCAACGTTGGTAAGTTTCAATTTTTTGCTTTAGATAACTGTTTTAAAGGATGAATATTGATTATTACACTTTAATTCAATATTGTGAATTGCTTAAACGAATGTTTTCACTTAAATTATGTGATTTATATAAACTTCAAAAATGCACTATTCTATGTAACGAAAGTTACCAAAAACATATTAAAGTTCATGATGTGCATAAAGAAAGGGCAATGCAATGTTAACAATGCTATACTTTCTATCTTATAAGTGTGTGTTAAGCAAATAGTTAAAGTTTTTTTTAAATATTGTTTATTTAATTTTTTGTGCTACAATCAAAATGTGTAACGTAAGTTACCGAAACATGCAGGTAATGTAAGTTACCTAAGTAGGACTTAAATACTTGCGTTTATAAACAAAGTAAATTGTGAAATAAACCTATGTGGTTAGTAGAAGTAATTTGTTAAAGAATTCCTTTTAATGTACTGTATTTACTTAATTTAAATTAATCATATTTATTAAAATATCTCTATTTGTTAATAAGATTACAATACACCTCTATTATAAATTACATGTTTCTTTGGCTTTTAAGATATTAATTATCTCTAAACTATATCACTGCATTCGGAATATTTAAGAGGTAATTTACTAAAAGTTATTCAGAAATGGACTTCTGTTATGCTTTAAAGTTTTTAAATATGTTTTGGAAAAAACAAATATAAAAATATTTTATCTCTTACAGGTGAAATATATTTTATTCTGCATTAAAATGCCACTGAACTCCGCAGAAAGATGCGCTGTAAAAGGGGTATGTGAAAAGTCATGTGGATATTACAGATTCGAAAATAAAAGTCACTCTGATGGTACTAAAATATGAAAAAGCAAAATTTATCAAAACTATTTTCTGAAGATCCGCACATTGACAATCAACATTTGAGAACTAGAAATAGACAAACTGTGGGGTTTCGTTTAGTTAAGTATTTCAAGGAACAAGAAGAAAAAACAGAGATAAAAGCCGGTGAATGGTGTGTGATGAAGTACGAAAATACATTGTATCCTTGAGTTGTGACAATTATTGAAGAAAACGAGTTTAAAGTAAAAGTAATGGCTGCTGTTGGAACCTATTATATATGGCCAGAAACGACAGATGAAATTTATTATGAGAAAACGTGATTCGAAAAATTGAACCTACCTGAACTTGTTAATAACAGTGACCAGTTTGCATTTAAAAGTTTTATGTTACATAATATTTTCGATTGTTCATTGAATTTGGTATTAAATTTCTATAAATTCAATTTATAATTGTTAATTTTCAATATTTTGATCTAAACTAAGCTGTAATTTACATTCATTAATTTTTGAAATAAAGATTTGGTTGTAAGTAAATTTTGTAACGTAAGTTACTGTAACGTAAGTTACCCAGTCGAAAATTCCCATAATTCCCAATTTTTGAAATAAATTTTTAAATTAATGAAAATCAATTCCTGAGCATTATAAGGAAAC
>JAXGGA010022190.1:0-15388 GCA_038373865.1 Uloborus plumipes | reverse complement strand
GAAGCCTTATCATCGGCCTTGGAGCTTCGCTTTGGCGAAGTATGCCAAAAAGAAATAAGCCAACTCCAGCTGAAATCCCGACTGCAGAGGGCCGGAGAGACTTTGCAAGTTTTTGCAGCAGACGTCGAGAGGCTTTCCCATCTCGCCTTCTCGAACTGTCCTTCGGATGTTCGCGATAACCTGGCGCTGAACTACTTCATAGACGGAGTGCGAAGTCCAGAAATTCAGACGGCTCTCCGGATGGCGGACATTAAAGATCTTAAATCTGGTCTAGTCTACGCAATGAAGTTCGAGGCTGCACAGCAAGCATCCCGCAAGGATCGCCATTCAATCAGGAGCGTGGAAGTGAGTGCCCCGGATTCGAATTCGACTCGTCTCTCGGAAATTGAGCGACAGGTCAAGGAGATCCTGAAGAAGATTACGGCTCGTAAAGACCAAAGTAGACAACCACTGAAGTGCTGGAAATGTGGCGGTGAGGGCCACGTACGAAAAAACTGCGAAGCTCGCCAAGAAAAGAAGAAGTCTCCCAAAGTTTTCCAGATTTCCCCAAGAAGTGGCGGCTGCAACGGACTCTTTATTTACGCTTATGTGAATGCAGTGGCGTAACTTCGTACCCGCAAGACCCCGCAACGCGGGAGGGGCCCAAAATTGGTAGGGGCCCAAAATAAATTCGACCTTTTTTTTTTTTTTTTTACAATTATGAATTCGGGCCGTGAGGATAAGCCCTAATCTAAGCATAGAATAGGCCCATTAAAGGACCCCCACCTTGTGGCGTGGGACAAAATCATAGACTATATATAGAAAATTATGACCAAATATGATGTTTTAAAAAATATATAAATGTAACTCAGTTGCAAAGCAAAGTTTGCGGTTGCAGCATTACTCGCATCGAATGCAGTACTCAAAGGGCCCTGATTACTGAACAAGGCCTTAGCCAAGGGCCCCCAAGCCTCGCTTGTTAGGGGCCCCCAAATGGTTAATATTGTTTCAGTCTATGACGAAAATTGTTTCAGCCAAAAGTTAAAATGTAAAGTTTGAATGCAGGGGCCCCAAAGAAGTTTTTGCGCTAGCGCCCCGGAAAACCTTAATCGGGCCGTGAGGATCAGCCCTACTCTAAGCATAGAATAGGCCCATTAGAGGACCCCCCACCTTGTGGCTTGGGATAAAATTATAGACTATATACAAAATTATGACAAAATATGATTTTTTTTAAAATACATAAATGTAACTATGTTGCAAAGCAAAGTTTGCGATTGCAGCATTACTTGCCTCGAATGCAATACTCAAAGGGCCCTGATTACTGAACAAGGCCGTGGCCAAGCCCCCCCCCCCCCTGCTTGTTAGGGGCCCCCAAATGGAATTCTCCAATAGGGAAGTGAAGTACAGTATTTGTCTGTTTGTGATTTTATATTTTGTCCCCCTTCAGTATCTGCACCTAATTTTCCTTTCTCCCCCCCCCCTCTCTCTCAAAAAAAAAAAAAAAACGAATTTTAAAATTTTTGGCCGATTCCTTTATTACTTACAGTTTTAATTCGTTCTTTACTTTCATCACCTTTCATACTACATTGTAGATTTATTACGAAAGTCAAGAAACCTAAAATATAAAAAATGAATAAGAAACATAAAAACCTGATATGAGTTTTAAATTTTTTCTGAATTTTTTTTTTCAAAAATTTTGTTTCTTTTTTTATGTGTGTGTGTGGGGGGGGGGCAATCATATTTTCTGCGGGGGGGCCCTAAATTTGAAGTTACGCCACTGTGTGAATGGGTTTCCCTGCGAAATGATTGTGGACACAGGAGCCAACGTTACCATTATTAAGACTGATGTGGCTCGTCAATTTGGACTCAAGATCTTATGGACGCCGCCCTGCGTTACTCTCCAAACTGTGACAGGTGACAAAATCGAGATTGAAGGAAAAGTGAACTTAGAAATAATGTTCGGGAGTGCCACTTACCATCACACGGCATTCGTCGCTGACATTACAGATCCCTTCATTCTCGGATTGGACTTTTTGAGAAAATTTGATTTTTCTATTGACTGTAGAAATAATGAGCTGCACTCGATGAGGGAAGACATAGTGATTTTCAATACCGAGAATAACTTAAAATCTGCTCATCAAATAATAGCCCAAACTGATTCATTGATTCCCTCTAGATCAGAAGTACTAATACCTGGCTCCATCAAAGAAAACAACAGCTTTAAATTCGGCTTAATTGAATATCCTAACCAGAATAATAGCCCAAAAGGAGTACTAGTGGCATCTACACTTGTGGACCTTTCAAAGAATGCAGTTCCTGTGAGAGTCGCCAATGTGAGTGAAAGACCGAGGAATATTAAGAAAGGAGAAGTGTTGGCAACTTGTACTCCCGTAAACTGCATCATCAGAAGAATTGATTCCTCCGAGACTGTGTCTTCCGAGTCCTTGACTTCGAAATTAATTGGGAGTGCACCATTATCGAAGGATCAAAGATACGCTGCGGAAAAATTGGTGGACGACTTCAAGCAGGTGTTTTCATCTACACCCGAAGATGTTGGTCGCACGAGTTTAGCGCAGCATAGGATCGACACTGGAGATCATCCCCCTATCAAGCAGCATCCAAGACGACTACCGTTCGCCAAGAAGGAAGAGGTTGAGATCCTCGTAAAAGAGATGCAGGAGAATGACGTCATCGAACCCTCATCCAGTCCTTGGGCATCCCCGATCGTCTTGGTCCGAAAGAAAGACGGCTCCACCAGATTTTGTGTTGACTACCGACGCCTGAATGACATCACCAAGAAGGACAGTTACCCTCTTCCACGGATCGATGACACTCTGGACACCCTTTCCGGACACAAGTGGTTTTCGACCCTGGATTTAAAGAGCGGCTACTGGCAGGTGGAGATACACCCCGACGACCGAGAGAAGACGGCGTTTACAACCGGACAAAGCTTGTGGCAGTTTAAAGTGATGCCGTTCGGCCTTTGCAATGCACCAGCCACGTTCGAGCGTCTTATGGAATCAGTGCTACGAGGACTCTCTTATGAATCCTGTCTTGTCTACTTGGACGACATCATCATCATAGGACGCAGTTTTGAGGAACATTTGGCTAATCTTAGGAAGGTGCTGCAGAAGCTTAAGGAAGCCAACCTGAAGTTAAGCCCGTCCAAATGTAATTTGTTCCGCCGTGAGGTGAACTACCTTGGTCACATTATTTCTTCTGAGGGTGTAAGAACAGATCCAGATAAGGTATCTGCAGTCAAGAATTGGAGCCGCCCCGAAAATGTCCATCAGCTGCGAAGTTTCCTGGGGCTCTGCACGTACTACAGGAAGTTTGTGAAGGGTTTTTCCAATATTGCACGACCTTTGCATAAGCTGACGGAGAGCAAACAAAAATTTGAATGGTCCAAAGAATGCGAGGATGCATTTCTACAGCTGAAGGAGGCTTTAACATCAACGCCTATTCTCTCTTATCCTCAGCCTGAAAAATCCTTCATACTTGATACTGATGCGAGCCACGAGAGCGTTGGAGCTGTTTTATCTCAAGAAATAGACGGTAACGAACATGTCATCGCTTACTGGAGCAAATGCTTATCCAAGTCGGAGCGAAACTATTGTGTCACGAGAAAGGAATTGCTCGCCATAGTTAAAGCTGTAGAACATTTCCATCATTACCTCTACGGCCGTAAATTCCTGCTCCGGACTGATCATGCCTCTTTAACTTGGCTGTTGAATTTCAAGAATCCAGAGGGCCAGGTAGCCAGGTGGATACAGCGGCTCCAGGAATATGACATCGAGATTAAGCACCGAAAAGGTTTGTCACACGGTAATGCTGACGCATTATCAAGAAGACCTTGTTCCGAGAACTGCCATTATTGCTCCCGAATTGAGAAACAGTACGGGACGACAATCCCTACTGCCTGTCAAGTTACTGCTACTTCATCATCTTCAGATCCTGATTCATGGAGTGACGACCAAGTTAGAAAAGATCAGCTTGAGGACCCAGACCTAAAGCCTATCATAGAGTTAATGGAAAAAGACAGTCGGCGACCTAGCTGGCAAGACATTTCTATCTACAGTCCTGCAACGAAAAGATACTGGGCTCTATGGAAATCTCTCCAGTTGCGAAATGGCGTCCTGTATCGGAAATGGGAATCTGACGATGGCAAAGCATTTAAATGGCAGTTACTCCTTCCCAGATCAAGAATTCCAGACGTTCTAAAGGAATTGCACAGTAGTCCGACTGGAGGACACTTTGGTATCTTGAAAACCCTCCACAAGGTTCGAGAGCGCTTCTTCTGGAGCAAGGCGAAGGATGACGTAGAGAAGTGGTGTCATTCTTGTGACGCCTGTGCTGCCCGTAAAGGACCGAAGAGAAGAAGCCGCGGGAAGCTACATCTTTACAACGTAGGAGCTCCTTTCGAACGAATTGGGATCGACATTCTTGGTCCTCTACCGAAAACTACTGATGGGAACAAATACATCCTCGTTTCCATTGACTATTTCACCAAATGGCCCGAAGCATATTCCATTCCGGATCAAGAAGCTACCACTGTAGCAGAGACTCTAGTCCAGCATTGGATCTCGAGATATGGAACACCTTTGCAGATCCACTCCGATCAGGGGAGAAACTTCATCTCTGCTGTGTTTAAGGGCCTATGTAAAATCCTCAAAATTGAGAAAACTCGAACGACACCACTACACCCACAATCGGACGGCATGGTGGAGAGATTCAACAGGACAATCCTTAATAATCTCTCGCTTATGGTCTCTAAAAATCAACAGGATTGGGACAAGAAACTTCCTCTGTTCCTGCTGGCCTACCGCAGTGCTGTCCACGAGACCACCGGATATTCCCCATCACAGATGCTCTTCGGCCGAGAGCTTCGGCTACCTTGTGATCTCGTCTTCGGTCTCCCTCCAGATGCGCCTTCATCGCCTGAGGAATACGTCCAGGATCTCCAGGCCCGGTTGGAAGACGTTCATCACTTCGCACGGGAGCGAATCAACATCGCGACGGAGAAAATGAAGACCCGATACGACACAAGGTCCACTGGCCATGACTTTCAAGAAGGTGACAAGGTGTGGCTATGGAATCCCATCCGACGTAAAGGTCTGTCACCCAAATTGCAGTCGCATTGGGATGGACCCTACACAGTCCTCCACCGGCTGAACGACGTCGTAGTGAGGATCCAGAAGTCATCACATTCCAAACCTAGGGTTGTCCATTATGATCGGCTAGCCCCATACTCTGGCCATAGTTCGTAAATTAAATGTAGAGCTACCATGGTAATTTGTTTGTAAATTTTGTAAATAACTTTTGCCTTTAATTGTTTGTAATATTTCTCTATCAATGTTATTATTTCTTTCATGTTCTCATTTTTATTGTTTATCCTGTTTACGATTGGTTATCATGTAATGTGTGCATCTGTAAATTTTCCCTTGCTTCCTTTCTGGGGATTGTACTGCCCGGGACGTGCAGTCCTTGGGAAGGGGGCAATGTTACAAATCTTGTAAATAGTTGTTGTTTTTCCTGCCTTGCATCATTTTCATTAGTTTTGGTTTTATCTGACGTCATGTTGCAAAAGTATCTGAAGATATCACTTTTATCACTTGTATACCGGCCCTGTAACGTTTTGTAGTTTTTACACTTGCCCTGCATTTAATAAGCGTGAAGACATTTTTCGCTCGGAGTGTTTTCTTTTTTTTCTTTTTCTTTTTATCGCTAGAACTTTCTCAATGGAATTGTTCAAAATTTATGAATAAACAGAATACTCCAGATATTTCTAGAACGTAGTAGAAATGTCCTTCAGAGTATAAAAAGCTGGCCTTGAACACAAGTCAGTGAGTTTTTCTCAGATGGGTTTTCTGAGATGCTCGTTTTCGTTCGCTTGGGCGGACGGTTGTTTTGCTTTTGTAATTGCTTAATTACTGTTCACGTTAGATACGTGGTGCTGAGTTACTGTTGAGAGTACAGTGTACTGTTTGTTGCCTAATTGCTGATGTTTAGCAATTGTTTTCTGCTCTTATTGTAAATAGTGTAAATACTTGTAAATAAATTTATAGTTACTTCCTCAAGATTGGAATGCTCATTTGAAGAAAGTTGAAGGTGCTACGGACTCGTTACAATATTTATAAATACCAACACTTTTACCAATAATTATCAGTAAAATGACTGTTATAATTCATTGAGGCTAAAATCAAGATATTTACAAATAACTTATTTATTATTGTACAAACTATTGCGAATTTTAAACCTGTAAATTTGCTTGCAGCTTTAAAATATATTAAAAACGCATTAAATCTAGAAAACATCATTCTAAATATCTCCTATATATCTAAGAGATATAAAACTCACATCTATATCCAGTTATATTACATCTAAGAGATATTTGGATTTCTTATCTCATGGATATATATGAAATAACCATAGCACATCTATAAGCTATCCACAATATCCACTGGCTATCTCCAGCATATCTAGAACACGTCTTGATATTCGGAGGTCCGTGGTAGTTGAATTTCTTCAACCTTTTTACCTCTGGTGGATATTCATCTAGAGATTCGGATATCTCATAGATATACATGGCACTTGGCTAATCTCCAGTTCAAAAGCTAGTAGATATCTTATAGATAGCTTTTGGAGATAGCTGGTTGTCTGGGGGGAGCTGCCTACTACCCGCCCTTGCCCCCAACTGAATACATCCGTGAACATGAACATTGAATTAGTTATACACTGCGATGTAAAAGTTTAGACAAAATGCAAATGTATGAATAAAAAGAAAACTATTCAGCGAAATGCTTTCAAATTTCTGCTACAGGTGCACAATATAGTCCCAAATACGTGTCTAGAGTTTTTAAAAATATAACCGAAACGAAAATCGGAAATTACAAAAGACATTTTTTTTTTCTTTTTGCTGTTTCAAAAGTTTAGACAAAAGTCAGATTTTAAGCAAATATCTTAAAATGTGATTGATGGAGAAAAGGCGGGACTTTATTATTCGAATATAAAATTGCTGAGTGAATAATAATTGATTGCAGAGATTGCTGAATGAATAATAAAAATCCCAAAAGCTCCGTAAATCACGTTATTAATTTTTCGTCCTCCACCAATCACATTTTAAGAGATATTTGTATAAAATCTGACTTTTGTCTAAACTTTGGAAACAGCTGAAAAAAATGTCTTTTCTCTTTTGTAATTTCCGATTTTCGTTTCAGTTATATTTTAATAAACTCCAGACTCGTATTTGGGACCATATTGTCTACCTGCAGTAGAAATTTGGAAGCATTTCGCTGAATAGTTTTCTTTTTATTCATATATTTGCATTTTGTTTAAGCTTTTGTATCGCAGTGTATTTCTCATTGATATTATCCGTTAAAAAAAAAGACACATAGTAAGTTCCTTCCACATTCAACAAATTACAAAATATTATGATTAAAGAATTAAAACTTATAAATTAAATATTTTTTAAAAATGCAAACCTATTCGCTTTAAAATAAAATTAATTGAAAAATAAAAGGCTAAAAAAAAATTAATATGATGCTGCAGGCGCCCATGCAGGAACACCTCTTTCATTACAGTCTATGCTCGTTATACAGACCATCCTAATATAACAACCGGTGAGAAAAAACCCCAACTTTATCCCAATAGACTCTATGTTCTACCTCTTTTTGCGATCACTCGTTATTGAGAACTTTTTCTGTAGGACGTAGATGGTCGTTTTTCGAGCGTCGACTGTATTTCAAAAACAACTGAAATGAAATATATTTTGTTATTTTTTGCGTCGTCGTTTTTTCACATGCATGATAGATTAATGTTTGAATTCTATCTCTTTCTTAATGTATGTATTCTTTTTTTCCCGTATTTGCTAATTTTAATCTTTCTTTTTCCCTTAATTTTTCTTTGAAAGATTAGGGGTGATACTATAATTTACTCTTTTCTTCTCTTTCCTTGAAGAAAGATCGAACACATAGGAAATGAGTTATGCCTCCCTTAAGATTTACAGTGACACACATATACAAGTACTACTTCCTTCCATTGTTCGATAAATTCCCCAAAACAATGTGAAAAGTGATGGAAATACATATTTTAAAAGCGTATTGTCCTTTTCATTGCTTTTGAGCGCCATTTTTGGAATACATTTAATATCCTGAAGAGTGAACCTACAGCCCTTCTCGAATTGTTTTAATTAGCTCATAAATAAGTCACGTAGTGTTTTCTCAAAAACAATTCCCGCCCTTGAAGACTTAATCATAATAAAAGAGACTAAAAAAGAGCTGTGAAAAACAAATCATTCTTTAAAAAAAAATCTTAAAATTAAAAACTATTTTAAATGGCTGGTAAGATGATTCGTTTAATTAAGGCTATGTTTAAACATCTTTTTATTGAGTACTAGCCGGGTACCCGGCCCTGCCCGGGTTTGTGCCGGGTATGGTGTTTTAGTGACACGCGTTCATGAATTTTTCAACATTAAAGTGCATATCTATACACACAATGGCTACTTCTGTAAACAATGGCAATTTTTTCTGTCTGGACAAACTAAAAAACTGTATTACACACCTGAAACACAAATGCAAGATGCAAATAATGTTTAGGTAAATCGGAAATGTTATAAGCTTGGTACAGGGTGCGGCGGAGAAACTTGCAGACTTGAAAAGTCAACTAAGGAAAAAGTACTTCATGTATCAGTTTACTACTTTTTATAAGATATGGTACCCATTCTGAATTTGTATATTAGTTAGATTTAAAAACTACATCGGGAAGAATGGCGGCCCCTGTTAACGATACACTCATCTACCCTAGATTTGAAGTTTTGTTGCACTCTTTCGAGCATATCCACTGGGATGTTGGTGATAGCAAGCCGAATGTTGTTCTTCAGGCGTTGCAGGGTCCGGGGCTTGTCGTTGTAAACGATCGATTTGAGATACCCCCATAAAAATAGTCACAGCGTGTCAAATCGGGGGAGCAGGCCGGCCACGGTACGTCACCTTTCAAGGAGACGTTATCACTCAACTGGTGAACCACAGCAAGTTTGTAAGGATGAAACTGGAGTTTGTTGTGAAGAATTCGTCTCAGTGTCCAGTCAAAAATCCCTAAAGCAGCAGCGTGTTTACGCGTGGGAGAGCGCAAAAACGACTCCCCTTTTCGACGTTTTCAAGGGTTCTGGAAATCCGTTGACCTCCTGGGCCTCTTTTTGCCACACTCTCACTTTCCCTGAATGTTTTCACCCACAAAATAGTCGATTCCCAGCCAGGAATGGGAATAACGTGCTGAATTTTGAACCGAGTTCGGAAGGCACGTTGAGTGGCAACCACCGAAAGATTATTTGAAAAGTAAGATTCGGCGGCGAACGCTCGTTGCTCCTTTGTATAACGCATGGCGACAACTAAACTCTATAAGATAACAAAACTTCAGGACCCTTTCTTTAAAATGAGACTCTTCCCATTCCTTTCTGACCACTCCTTGCTAATTAGCATCCAATTAAAATCAGCAAGTTTCTCTGCCACACACTGTAAATTAAAATAAATATATATTTACAATATCAATCGCACTGGAGTCAAGTATTTCCAAACATTACACGTAAAATAAGTTCCATCATTAGTTTATATTCTTGTGACTACATTGGTGAATGCATCTTTCGTACCTTTCTTAGAAATTTTTTGACTATAAACATTTTCTGTTCTCTAACTGTTGCCAAAATCAATTATCTTTTTATTTACTCTCGGTAGCGATTATTGGCACAGATGAATCTAAAAATCCTAAGAAAGCAATAAATTTCATACTTACTCCAGAGAAGCCTAGGTTCAAAATGTTCATTATGATTACTATTAATATTGTTGTTGCATGGCAACCAAATTTTTGCAACAATGCACTGAAAATTTAATTATTTAATGGGGAAAATGACATGAAATTTACTATTTTCCATAATAACTTTTTTAAACTAAGCTTTTTAGAAATAAATTATAGCTTATCCTGCTCTCTGTTACTGTAGCTATCTAACGGTGCAAAAATGGTTAAAATCGGTCCAGTAGTTTGGAAGATTACCCCGGACATACGGTTTCAGAAGTAGTCTTTTATGTATATAGATTGTTATAAGTTAATGAAAATTGGCATTGAAAAAGTTAATCCCGCTAATAAAGGAAATTAATGCAATGATTCTGATAATTGCAGGGAAATTGTTTTTGTCATGGAAGCTGCAGCATGACCACTGAATTAGCTGCCCTTTTTAAGCTATTGACCTGTAATTAAAATCGCCCAATACAAAAGCATGGTGATTTGGATCGCTGCACCTGCAGCAAATACAGTTTCACGAGGGATACATGGAATGGAATTTTCAATTATCTTGCACCTGCTGCTCTGTACGTGCATTTGCTATTCTCTAGGAGGAGAAGTAATAATTGTGTCAAGTAGTAATATTTAATATTGGAAAAAAAAAAAAAAAAAACGTGATTTTAAGTAATTGAAATTTGATTGATTCTTTTTCGACCTAAATAAGCTTCTTCTATGAGGGGGCGGAAAAATTAAAACGCATTAACCCTGACCCCGAGAAAATTGTTTCGGAGCCATTTTTTCTTTTACATGTTTGTTTCTTTTATAATAAGTACGATGTTCATCCAGAATTTAATAAACCTACTAGCTGCCAGGGCAGCTAGATTAGCTTCCTGCGGCATGTTGATGCATAACGTCCCCCCTCTCTAACTTTTACCTCATTCTGAAGTTTTATTTGATATAATTTAATGTTCATTCGATTTCAAGACGTACCACGAACGTGGCCCGGCGTTGCACGGGCACTTCGTGCCCTGAAAGTAGTGAGGAAAATGTCAAGAAACTACTCCCCGCCAAGGCGGCTCGCTAACAGGCGCTTCACGCCTTTACTTTTTTCCTGTATAAAAAAAATCATTCGAATTATTGAGATGCTTCGCGCCTTCAAGATGGTGAGGAAAGTTTCAGTAAGTTCAGCTCAGGCGCGGATCCAGAGTGGGGTCATGGGGATCATGACCCCCCCCCCCTTAACCGACCAAATATAGCAAAAAATTGCATTTTTGGGACTTATTTTACGAAAAAACTGCCAAACCACCCCATTTTTGCGCAAAAATTGCACTTTGACCCCCCCCCCTTTCCGAAAATGACCCCCTCCTTAACCAGAAGCTGGATCCGCCCTTGGTTCAGCTCGCTCAAAGGAGAAAAAGCAGACATTGATACTCAGTTTTTAATATAAGTAGATGGCTCTTCAACAAATGAATGTTTCAAAATATTACAAGTAGCTAGCGATAAAAATACTATGGCAGGAATTCAAGTGAAACACGGACGATCGCAACTCACCAATGCAATCGCAAATTCCAAAATTTGGATTCAAGTGAAACGAATTCACTTGAATTCGACTTACAATAGCGGTTGCAATGCGATCGCCTCGAAGCGACTGCAATGGTGTTTCACTTGAATTCGGCCCTATGTAAGTCGCCCGCTTATGAGTTTCGTGTTTGATTTAGTTAAGCCTTCATTCAAAATTCTCATTTTCATTTTTATTATTGTTTCATGGCATGGCAACCACGTTTTGCAATGCAAGAATGGATTTCATATTTAATCATTTATTAGGCTTAATCGCTTTAAACTTGACTACTTATTAATTGATATCTTCGCTAATTAAAATCGTATAATTATATAGATTGAAACTAATGAAGCTTGAAAAATTACCTATCTATCGGTACCTGGTTCGACTTTCAGTTCATTGGCGTTCAGGAGAAAGAAGCGTGACATAGAAAGATAGTTAGAAAGAAAGATAGTTAGAAAGAAAGATAGTTAGAAAGATAGTTAGAAAGATAGTTAGAAAGATACTCAGTTTTTAATATAAGTAGATTTCCAAGCGCGGATCCAGAGGGGGGGGGGGTGTCATGAACCCTCCCTTAAGCGATCAAATATAGCATAAAACTGCATTTGTTGGGTCAAACACCCCCATTTTTGCTCAAAAATTGCCCTTTGACCCCCCCCCTTCCGAAAATGACCCCCTCCTTAACCACAACCTGGATCCGCCCTTGCCTCCCGAATATCAGCATCAGTTTTGTAGCATGAGTTTTTTCTTTCTCGAGTCCTATCTCTCTAATATGGTTTGACTGCAAATTATTTTTAAAAACATTTTTCAACAATGCTAACATTAATTTCAAAGCAAACTAAATCTCTTAATAATTTCTACTAATTCTATACTTATGTTTAGTTATGAAATTTTATTTCGTGAAAATTTTCGAGTTTAGACGGATTTACACGTTTTGATATGATGCTGAATCCATTTTGATGATTTTCGAAGAATATTCGTCTGTGGGAGACCTATTTTTTGTGGCCACTCAAGCTTTAAAACTTTGTTTGAAATCGAAATAAATTTGGTGCACATGTGAATCAGCGCCGTGTTTATTCGGTACTTGATTCCTCTGAGGGGTTTGAGAAATAGATCTCTTTCTTCTTCTGCACAACTGCTACATCTCAAACTCCATTTTGACGACTTTTTGCAAGTTTCTTTTATCGAACCTCCTTGGAACAAAATCTCCACCCCCCCCCCCCAAACCCCGAAAAAAAAAAGAAGAAAATACATTAATTTTTACCGTACCAGGATATGAACAATATGACTGGATAATAGTCGACAAATTTCTTCTTTATTTTCCAAACTCGTTGTTTCATGGAATATTCTCATCCAAACTAGAGATAATATTTTAGATCAGCTAGAGAAAAGAGACTATCTTTTGAATCTTTCCTCAAGATACCCCGTTTTGCCTCCCGAGTATTCACGAAGAATACTAAAAATAGGAAATGCTCCCGCAGAAAATGATCAGATACTTTCCATCGAGAACATATCTCACTTAGTCGCCTGAGAAGCAGATATTTTTATCGACGAGACGGTCGAGTTTCAGCTCCGGTATAAATGCTGAGACTTGTGCAAGAGATTTATCAGACAAAAAATGACTCAAGTATCGGTTTCCAATGAAAACAAATTGTTTATACTAAAACTTATAATATTAAAGTTCATAGTTGTAGAGATCAGTGTTATAGTTAAAAAAAATAATAATAAAATATTTGTTGGTAACTCACCTGAGGTTTGTCAGTAAATTACATCACTTTTTTCCCCAACATTTTTGACCCCTTCAAATTTGTAACAAAATCTTGAAGCCTCCCGTGCCCCTGTCACATTACGTACTATTTTCCATAAACATTTTGTACGAAAAAATGTGATGTACCATTTTTTGCCACTTCATCCTTTCTTCTTGACTCAAACTGTGACTCCCTTCTGGTTTGAGGGGCTGACCGGAAGAAAAGGTGGTTTGAAACCAATTTACATTGCATTTTCTACATTATTTTTTTCAATAAAAACCCAAATATTTCGGCTGGGGACGGCGTCCTCCCTCCGAGTCATACATAAGCATTTATTTTCGAAAACGATACATCCACCTTGAAATTGTCAATTTACAGAAGGAATTAAATTTTAAAAGTCAATTTTCGGCGAAAATTATTACTTTTGTATTCAATATTAAATGGAAAATATCAAAGGAAAATTTGAATCTGTTTCTGTTTATTTATTTATTGTAATTTTTTTCCTTTTTTTTTCTTTTTTTTTTTTTTTTTTTTGTTTGCGCGCCTCGTGTGAGCTGCGAACAGGGGAAAACAGAGTGAAATTCCTTTTAACTACTATTTGGTTGACATTGCAACCAACCCTCTGAGTGGGAGAAACTCATTCACTAATTATGAGCGCATTGTTCTTCAGAGAAAAGTTTTATGAATATGTCCACAAAACGTACTTTATCGCTCATTTGGCATATGGAAGTATTACATTTGTTGAGGAGCAGCAAGCAACTGATCAAATTTTAGCTTACGTGCGATTTTTGTGATAAAATTATGGGAGTTAGTTTTTCTAAAAGGTATTAGCACCAGGAGTACACATTCGGATGTTACCACCTCTAAAAATAGTGCAAGAAAGCCGCTAAAATTGCACCATTTTTTTTTTTTTTTTTTTTTTTTTGGGGGGGGGGGGGGCTAAAATTGCAACAAATGGCCGCTTCACTAAAATATCTATACCTTTATTATTTCTTGGTTTACAAACAGGTTTTCAAGGCTTGAAATACTCAAATCCACCTCATAACAGCATTAGAAGGCATAAAAAACTGAATTCAAATTGCTGACACGTGTTTCGGAGCAAATAAGAGCTCCTCTTTCAAAGTAAAAGATGAGAGTTTATGAATGAAATGTCATCTGGTCAAAGTTGTGTTTTTTCACTGAATAGGGGTTCCTTGTAATAAGGCCCATAATTTCAACAATCGGTGAGAGTTGCCCCCCCCCCCCCCCCCCGATTTCAGAAATAAAATGTAAATGCACATTTGTGTAAATATATATTTACCCTTTTCTTCACAACATGTATTGAATCTGTCCACTTTGCCCTGATCCGTAGGGGCGGGATCAACTGCCCCCTTCCCCCATTGCTTTGAAAAATTTATGTTTTTGCACAAAAGTGCGAGTGATCTTTGTTGTTTTCCTATGAAATGTACCCTGGGTATACAACCTTATAGTCCCCTTCCTTCATGCTCAGGGAATTGCGTGCACACTTCACTTCACACTCTCCAGGGTCCCCCGTACCTACCACAGCTTCGTGGTTTAACCGGGATAGGGCCCTGAAGAGCGCTCTGTTCTTAATTTTGAACCAGAACCTAGGGTCGAGCAAACCCTAGGGCCCAGCACCCCCAGAGGTATCGTTTCACTTGGAGGACTTTGTGACCACGACATTTTTAACGCCTCCCAGCCACCATTAATCAAGGCGGTGGATCTTTGATCGGCTGGGTTTCGAACCCGGGTCCCTCCGGACACGAGTCCGATGCCTTACCGATCGGGCCACCACGGCCCTAATTGCGTGCACAGGGGGAGGGGGGTACAACTGTTGACCCGGGACCCGTGCCTAAAGCCTCCCCCCCCCAAACTTTGAAAAATAATTTAACACAAAACTGTTTTTTAAAGTAATACATTAAACATAAACTTTGTCGAAAAGGTGCGGGAACTTTTACTAATAAAAAAAACACCAAAAAGTAAAAATATGCTAGGAAGGAAAGAAATCTCGGTCTACCGCAAATGATTTGTCTTTTTTCTCCCTTTAGTTTTTGAAAATCAAAAAAGTTATTCACAAGTTCTTGTGATTTTTTTTTTTTTTTTTTGCTCTTTGTAATTGGTAAGCTCAAAAGAATGATTTAGCACTTGGTGGGTGCGATACACGAATGGTTGATTTTTGAACCTCCGTCCCCCTTCTTCGAAAATTTGTGCGCTACTGATTACCATTGAATAGAAATGAAGACGGGAGGGGGAGAGGGCTTACGGGGGGAGTGGGGAGTTACGGCACAAACTGCGCCATTGGCATTTTTATGGGGTGTTATGTGTGGTTTTT
>JAXGGA010022189.1:0-15389 GCA_038373865.1 Uloborus plumipes | reverse complement strand
GACTTTGTTACTAGCTATGCTGCACTGTTGACTAGACTTGAAATCCTGATTTATTAAGACACCTAGATCCATAACATTATCTGCCCTACTAATGACTGAACCCTGTAAATAATAGCTTGTATGCTTATTTCCATGACCGAAATGCAGCACTTGACATTTCCCAACATTAACTGCCATACCCCACTTGTCTGCCCATTTAGTAATATGATCCAAATCCTGTTGCAGCTGATTTTTTTGTTCGTCATTTTCTACAACCCCCATAAGTTTGACATCATCGGCAAAACAATTCATGTTTCCAGAAACATTTTCATTAATGTCATTCATAAAAATAATAAACAAAAGGGGACCTAAAACTGATCCTTGGGGAACCCCACTTAAAACCTCACTCCATTTAGAATAGTTACCCCTAACAACTACTCTTTGTTTCCTTCCTGTCAGCCAATTCCTAACCCAAACTAGAATTTTACCTCCTACCCCTATACCAGCTAATTTACTGAGTAGTGCTACATGCGGTACCTTATCGAAAGCTTTTTGAAAATTGCTTTTGAAAATTCTACTAAATGATTAATTCCTTTAATGAATAATGTTATCAAATTGTGTAGTAATTCATTGTTTAATTAATTCATTTCATTATCGTAAAAATTGTATCAAACATATGGAAAATCAACAAATTTTC
Organism: Uloborus plumipes; assembly: GCA_038373865.1. NCBI lineage: Eukaryota > Metazoa > Arthropoda > Arachnida > Araneae > Uloboridae > Uloborus > Uloborus plumipes. Next base: position 14,713 of record JAXGGA010022189.1, on the reverse strand, counting down.
ATTTTGTCTAATTTTGTTAGATACGTACCATTTTTTCTGCTACCCCAGACTTTTTACGCAAATATGGATAAAAAATGAACCTTACACACATTAAACTTTTTAAGTTTTTAATGTTGTAATCAGGGTTGCCAGATTTAAGAACTGTAAGTGTAAATACGGGACAGGCTCGGAGGGGGGGGGGGGTGAGATGAAGTCTAAAGGTTGAATTTTTACAAACTTGACTTTAATATTAAACGTTTCTCACAAATATAAATGAAGAAAAAAATACACAATGATCATATGAATAAAACTTAATTTTCGACTATTGAGTTATTTTTCGTCATGAATATTAGTGGGAAAAGGTTTAACACTAATTATTGTGAAAATTCGTATTTCCCTGTTATTAACCCCTTTTTCCTGATGCAGGCTCGTCATTTCAAGTTTTGCCGAGGGAGGGGGGGGGGGGGACAAAAGGTAAATTATACCAAATTTCAATGTAAATTATACCAAAAAAAAAGCAAAAGCCAAACCCACTTTTGTGTTAATATATTTATTTCCTAAAACCGGAGGAAAGGTTATTGACCACCCGTCCTGATGTCCCAAATGACGGGCCTGTCTTGGCGTGAAAGATATTTTAGTCACTTCTACTGATGACTAATGTTTAGTATGTACTTTTTTAAAAAGGTAGTCGTACCAATGGGGAAATTTGAATGCAAAATCATTTTAATGAGTCATTAACATAAATTTTTATTACAGTTGAGTAGACATAGAATTAAACCTTACTTTTTGAACTCAGTATATGAAGCTAACATAAAACAAATAAAAAAATGTCAATATTCAATCTCTTTTGCGGAAAAACTACAGTTTTGTCATTATTATAACATAATAATTATTCTTATATAATATCGGAAAATTCTTTTTTTAAAAAATCACATTTGCTATTTGATTTTACTGCTGCAATAAATCTTTCTAAGTTTTGATGGGCTTTAGGTTGCCATAAAGCTCACTGTAATTAATATTTCTGTCGCTCATTGTAAAAATTATGTATTTTCATGTTTTTAAAACTAGGGATGGACCGGATATCCGGTAACTATCCGGTATCCGGCCTATCCGGCTGATATTTTAAGTATCCGGTACTTCCGGATATCCGATCCGGCTGACCGCCCCGGATACGGATATCCGGAAGATTTTTGCAGGATATCCGGCTAAGTATCCGGTATTGATGTGGGGAATATCCGGAATTGATGTGAGGGTTATCCGGTATGATGTGAGGACCTAATTAAATATTTTCTTTTTTATAAAAATCTTAGTTAAAAATTTCATTGTTTGATAAACCTTTTAGATGATGTAATTACTTTTCATCTTTCCTTTTTACCAATTTTTGCTTCTAAAACAAAAATTGTGTTATTCCTCCGACTGTGTACTGGACATGGAAGCATTCTGCATATTTAATTTTTCACAATTGCCAGATAAAATATGATTGTCTTCAGCTTTTCAAAAATATTTTAGTTAAAATATTTTGAAAGAAAAGGCTACAAACCTTCAAGGATTAATGTGCGACAAAAGTTTGAAAAAAACTTACGATCATATCGTTAGTTCATAAAAATTAATCGCAGTAGCTTTTAATATAAATTCTCAAATTATTTTATTTATTGAATTCTTTTATTTTTAGTTTTTGTGCTTCTAACAAAAATTGCGATCTATTAACACCCAATGATGTTGTAATTAGATATTTTTTACTTTGCCACTATTATTGTTTTATTATAATTGAAAATAACATACACTAAATAACCTATCAAACATTGACGAAAGTTTTCTTTTAGATAATGAAAACATCTGTCCCCATGAATCGTCGCAACTTAAAACCATGCTTTTTTTTTTTTTTGAAAGAGTTTAAATGTGTGTAAAGAAATTTTGAATTTTGCACTTTTGGGTTTCGTTCTTTCTTTTTGTAATACCTTCCTTTCAGAAAAGATATTTCTCTGCTATTAGAATATTTTCACGTCTGTCACGCCGCTCCGTAACTCCTTGAGAACATGTTGAGCATGACCCTCAATAACATTCAGTCGAGTTTCGATAACTCAAAGCTTTATAAACTCAAATATACCTTCATTTCAAACTTTTCATTTGGTCCCAAATTCTTGAAAAGATGGTAGGAACTACTTGTAACTCGAACTATCAATAACTCTAAGTTTTTAGCCGGTCCCTTGGGAAACTATGAGCTATTGAGACTTGACTGTATTTAAGATGTTAATTTGCATCATTAGAAAGTGTATTTTGTCTTTTAGAATTTAAGTAAAACTTTAACTTAATTATTTAGATATAAGTTTATTAATTTATTTTTTAAAGTGAACATGTTTAGAATAATTTTAAATAATAATGATAATATATCAGTCATTTCAGCGAAAATGGTACAAATCAGTCCCGATACTTCAGAATTTTGGGAATTAATTTTAATGTTTACCACCAATTAATTATATTTTTTTATTTGTTCTCCATCTAATTGTATGTAACCAAGTATTACTTATTTAGGCATAAGCCATTTATAAAGGACCCCCCCCCCCCCAAAAAAAAAAAAAAAAAAATTCTTTGGCAAAAGAAGGAAAAAATGATCTGCCCCAGCTTCAAATTGCTAGGACTTAAAATGCAATTTAAGATTAAGCTGAAATGCAACAACAAAATCATTTGCAATGCACAGCACAAAAAATGCTTCTGACACCCTTTCTGCTGATTTTTATGTATGTAAACAACAAAATCTTGGAAAAACACCTATTTATCTTTGTTCCTAGATTTTTTTTATGTTTCAAACTGTCCACTCTGTTACAAGCCTTTCAGAAATAAAATAAGCAATCGCATTCAATGTGATATTTTTTTTAATAAGTACAAGTAATGTATCTGCTTTGATTACTTTGATACATTGAATTATATAATCAGTAACTAAGATAAGCCTAAAATTCTTTGCTGATGATAGTTAATTTGCACTGTGGGATGTCCACTCTGTTACAGTCGCATTAATAGTGCAAAAAATATTTTTTCTTGAAATTGCAGACAGAATTAGTTTTAGGATGCTTAGTTCATTTTATGCTTTTTCTGTAATTAACTTTTCTTTACGATTAGAAATATATTTTTCACACCTCATTTGTCTCCTCTGTTACACAAAGTGGTCGAACTATTCAAAACCCTTAATGAATGACTCATATATACAAGCCATTTACACTTTATTATGCACAAATAAACAGAGAATAATTTTTAAAACAATGATTAGTAATTAGTTGGTGAAAATTACTTCATTTAATAAACTTAACTCGACAATTTCAGACATGATTTGTACCATTTTGGCTGGAATAACCCATAAATATAACATTTGCATCTCGGAATGTATCTTTATTTTTTCAAAATGAAGTTGAATTTCGAGGTGATCGTTTAAGAATTAGTTTATTAATTTGTTTTTAAAAAAGTGAATATGTTTAGCATGACCCTTAATGTATTTAAAATGATAATTTGCCACTTTTAAGAATGTGTATCTTAATTTTTTGGAACTAAAGTAAAATTTCAAGTTGATTATTTAAGTAAAGTTTACTCATTTGTTTTTAAAAAAGTGAACAACTTTAGCATACCTCTTAAAAGTATATTTAAACTGCTGATTTGAATCTTCAGAAAACATGTTCCTTTGTTTTTTGGAGTTATATAAAATTTTTAACTGATTATTTAGTATAACTTTATTATTATTATTATTATTATTTAACACACTGGTCCTGTTTTAATATTTTCTTCTTTAACTTGTATGTTAGAAAAATTACATGCATATTATTCTTTAAAAAAAAGAATTTCAAAGCAAAATTTTGCTTTATATTATTGCAAAATTAGAAATAAGAAAATGTGTTACTTTGTAATGAAGTTTAAATTCATAAAATTCTAATAAAATATGTATCAATTTGAAAAAAAAAAAAAAAAAGTTTATCTGAGCTTAGTTTTTTTTTTTCCTTTTTTTTTAATATTGGTGAAATATTTAATAACTGTATCATTTACGTAGAAACCTATTGAAATGATATTGAAACAGAAAAGCTTTAAAATTTAAACTAAGAATAATTAAAAGTTTAAACTTTGAGTATATACAGAAATATTTGATTCAATCTTTTAAAGTTTCGTCTATTTTGATAAAAATACATAATACATAATACATAACTAGCATATTGTGATTTAGAAAGAAATCACAATATGCTAGTGTTTCATTTTATATGTAGCGCTACTCCTGTACAAATAAAATAGAGGCTTTAAAAATTAATTTAAATGTATTTAACATGTTCTTAAAGAAATTATGCAAGAAACAACTTTGATTTATTGTTTTGAAGCTGCATTACATAAAAATAAGCGAGCATGCAATGTAATTGTAATGCCGGATATCCGCAGGATATCCGGCCGGATATCCGGTATCCGGCGTGTGATGAGCCACCGGATATCCGATATCCGGTATCCGGCAAAATCACTATCCGGTCCATCCCTATTTAAAACGCCTATTTCTTTGCTAAATGGAATAACATCCAGTTACATCTTTTAGCATAAAAGCGAAGCGAAGCAAATTTCAAAAAATTGAAATTGATTTTTTCAAAAAATAATGGTGACTAATAGTAGCTGAACACATACAGGGTGTCCACTCCTATCGTGGGCCAATAGCTAATTTCTAAACCGTTAGAGATAAGCATATAGTTCATTTTGGAAAAAATCTATAAATTACGAAAGAAATTTGTGCTACGAAATGCTTTTCAAAAAAATCAAATTTTGAAAGAGTTACGAAATTTTAACTTTTATACAGCTCCCCAGTCGTATCAATCATATTTAGTTAAACATTCTTGACACTGTAACGTTTAACATACTGCCAACATGTCTACTTAGGAAATCTTACAATTTTTCCTACGAAATCGTACTGAGACAATAACCTATTTCTTAATGAAAATCAGACATTAAATAAGTTATTGTAATTGTATCACGATCACTTTCAGTAGTTTTCTTTCATTTTAATTGATATTTTACCTTTCCTTTTTTATTTTTCTCAATTGAATAAATTCATTTCAGTTGCAATTTTTAGTGACGTATGTGTTAAATATAAGCATGCTGGTAAGAAAAAAAAACATGAAAAAAAAATGAAATAAAATAAAGTAGTCTTCGGTAGTCATGTTAAAATAACTTCTAACCATCAAAAATATTAAAGCACTGACCAGATGTTAAAGGATTGAAATGTCAAGCAAAAGAAGCGATTTTACGAGAATCGCGGGTAGAATGTAAACATGTAAAATGGGGAGGAAAAAATTTATAAATTATAAAAATAAAAAATTAAATGTGATAACCTAAGGTAGCATATGTTAATGTAACCTAAAAGTTTCGCAAATGTTACAATATTTGCACGATGCAGAAGGATTGCAGTCTCAACCACGCAGACCAGTTTTCCGCGAAGTACGCGTTCAGTGCTGAAATATGACTTTGGCTTTTTTTTTTAGTTTTAGTTTAGGCTTTGCCTCACGGATTAATATATGTAAAGATGTATTCTAAAGAAGCTTAGTCCTTGAAATTTAGTTATATGTGAAAAAAAACATTGGAATTGATGAAAAATCTGTGAAAAACGTACGATTTTACACCTTTACCGTACGATCGTACCAAAGCGCAAAAAAAGTATATTGTATGGAAAAAGGTACAAGTTGGCAGGTTTTAAACTTTAAAACTAAAAAAAATCACTCTTCTACGACAAAAATTGACCGAGTTATGACGTTTTGAAAAATCAAGATTTTGATGGATTTCATGACGTCAGCGAGAGATCGCTTAAGGGACTGTATGCTAAATCCTTCAAAATCTTGATTTTTCAAAACGTCATAACTCGGTCAATTTTTGTGGTAGAAGAGTGATTTTTTTTTTAGTTTTAAACGTTTCAGTGTCAGGAATGTTTTACTAAATATGATTGATACGACTGGGGAGCTGTATAAAAATTAAAATTTCGTAACTCTTTCAAAATTTGATTTTTTTGAAAAACATTTCGTAGCCCAAATTCCGTTCGTAATTTAGAGATTTTTTCCAAAATGAGCTATATGCTTATCTCTAACAGTTTAGAAATTAGCTATTGGGCCACGATAGGAGTGGACACCATGTATATTTCTTTCATAATTAAAAATTTGAGAAGGGCTTTTTTGTATAATAAGGCATAGTAAAATCATTTACAAGGAGATACCCCACTTTTACAACGGACATTTGTTGAATTGATTGTCACAATAATTTCTGCTCTAAATGAATAAGAACACTAACATTACTTCAGAACAGGAAAATATTATAATTTAATCAATTTTCTTATCACTCTATTTCACATATTTTATTTTACTTTTTTTTTTTTCTGAAAATGTTTCGTTTTGTAAAATGCTGCTTCTAGCCAGAATACGGGACTTTAGCTATCCCGTAACAAGGTTCCCCGGGACGCGGGACAATATTTCAAAAAACGGGACTGTCCCTTGAAATCCGGGACGTCTGGCAACCCTGGTTGTAATCTATATTTACAGTCCCTGGCATAAGGTGTCTTACTGTTGCTCTGAAGCAGCAATATGGTAGTTTATATGCAAGTAACTCTTTATGACCCTGAGAGTAAATTCTGGTTGCGTTAATGGTAGTTTTGTCAGAGTTTAAGGCTAGAATGATAGCGTTCAAAACAATTTTGCCTTGGCTATGTCTCAGAACTTGTATCCATGCCACTTTTCTATGCCAAATAATGTGTGTGGTTCATTTATGTATTCCATTCTTTTCTTTTTTTTAGAGTCATTTTTATTTTGTAAACACTTTCTCTTTTTCAGGCAAAAAATAAACTAAAAGATGCCATTCAACAATATTTTCGGTCCATGATCTTAATGAATGTTGTAATTTCTGCTATGGAAGATGAGGAAGTTGAAGAAGTAAGATACTTACAGATATGTAACTTTATTTTACATTCCATGTTTCTTAAGAGTTCCTAATATTTTTTATTTGCTGTACTTTTAGTTACATGATGCCTTTCCTTTGTATTTGAACATGATAAAACAATATTTGCCTGAAGAAGATTCGAATGATTTGAAACCTCTTGGATTGAGTCAAAAAGATTTATCTGAAGTTTTAAAACAAAAGCAATTATCCGAGGTAAAAATAAAAATTCTTTTGTTTTAATTTACTTTAGAGGTTTAGATAAATACTTTTTTTTTTCATCTTTTTTCTGTGTAAATACAAATGTGACAACCAGAAACAGGTTCTGGGTCCAGCTAGGCTGCCTCTTTTCAATTGTCCCCAATGAAAATCAATGGTAATCTTAAAGTTATTCTCTTACTCATTACAGCCTCTTTTGATAAGCTAAAATATGCCAGTGCCCACAATCCTACTAAATTTTTAATTTTTCCTAATCTCCGAGTTAGGCTGAGATTTGATCAGCCTAAAACAATAACCCTTTGTTCTGCTTTCCAATACAAAAATTTAACCCATTGACATCATTCATTTTGAAAAAAATTGAACAACTGATTCACGTCTCCTTTTACTCTCCTTTGTTCAAGACTGCATATTAAGCATTCTAAGCCTAGAATGATAATAAATTATATAATTTAGTACAGACTATATTCAAATTTATTGCCCCAAGAAGTTATAATGGAAACAATATTGAAAAGTAATATTTATAAAGTTATATCATAAGCAGCTGGTGTACCTTAAAAGTAGGGGGTCAAAAGAAATTGAGGGGTGGGGGGCAGCATCTCTCAACCTCTTTTTTTTACTTAAAAATTTGGCTATATTATTGGAATTTAGCATTACTGATTAAATGAACTCTAAAATATGCCAAAAACAGCCTCTAAAATTAAGACGGATGACCACCGTAGACCCCCTTCTCCGATTCAAAGTTCCATTTTTATGAAATGACATTAAAAAATACTATTTTTAGAATATTCAGCTTCAATTTTCGTGAAATTAATCAATCCACTAAGTAAAAAGAAATAATTTTTCAACTGATCAGTACTTTTCAACTCTGAAAAATGAGAGTGCGACGTCGCTATGCTTTTGGAAGTGAGGGGACAGTGGGTCCCTTGCCCCTTGTATGAGCCGCCTATGAGTTTTACAATAACTCTTGTATATGTAATTATATGGAAAATATCAATACTACTCAAATATGGTTTCAATTTAAGAAGTGATGCAACTATGATACAAGTGGACTATCTTTGGCTGCTTTCCTGTAACTATTGTAATCTTTTTCTTTTTACTTCCTTTTACGTAGTAAAAAGGTATTGTGATTGCAAAAAAAATCACTCAAATTTGGGTCTAAATTTTGATTTTGCTTACCCCCGAATGAATGTAAAGTCGTTTTTTTTTTGACCTCTCAGCATCTCTCAGCATATGTATGTATGTCGCATAAATAAAAAAAACTATATGCCGTAGAAGCTTCTATTTTCGTATGTAGGCTCTGAGAGGGGGGGGGGTCTAGTTGTGCACCTCCCCTTGTGGTTGCATTTGAATGTTCCCAAGGGGGTGTTTTACCCCCTTTTTGGGATAAATCAGTGTTAATTACAATGCAGACTTATGTGATATGAATTGGCACAACCACTTAACCACTTGGTGATATATCGCCATGCTTTTGGTTGCCAAATGTTTGCCGCCAGCTGGGCGACATATCCCCAAGTTGGCAACAAATTTGGCAAAAAAAGTATTTTTTGAGTTTGGGTTCAATTTGGCGATATTTCGCTAAAAAAACACTGATAGATGTTAAAATCGACAATATTTAGCAAATTAATCATTGTAAAACATTTTTTTTCCGTTGTTTCGTATCGAACTATTGGTGTAAATGTTAGAATTGCTATCTTGCTCACTCCAAGCATTGTTTTAACACTTAAGGCAAATAAGGAATCTCTACTAATAATAAAGCTGAAGGTTTGTCTTTCCTTCTGTCTGATTGTTACGCGCGTAGCGCCAAAACCGTTCGGTCGATTTTCATGCCACTTGGCACAAAATTAGTTTGTAGCATGTAGTTTTGCACCTCTAAGCGATTTTTCGAAAATTCCATTTCGTTCTTTTTCTATTCGAATTCTTAGCGGAAATTCGATAAAATAGGGAAGAAATATTTCACACACATTTTCAAGTCTTATGTCATTCGAAAGCTTGAAATTTTCTGCATAAAATGAAGTTTTTTCGAAGTTTCTACGATTATCAGGAGAACTGTAACAATTGTTTTTAGAATCCCGAAATTCAAGGCTTATCTTCAGTAAAGCAAGCCAAACGATTCTAAAATGGTTTTGCTCGAGAATAAAATTTGTTTGAAAAGAGATTTATTAAAGAGAATTATTTTATCAACGGAAATCAACTTTTCATGTTGTTACCATGGTTACGTGTTCATACTTATTTTTGTTTCGTTATTTTTCCAGCGTAGCCAGACGTAGTATTTTTGATACTACGGTAGTATTTTTTCGGCCCAAATAAGGAGCGTAGTATTTTTCTGGCAACCCTGTTTCCAATATACTAATGACTTAATTAAAAGATTTGGCGGATTTTTTGTTTTTTTTTTTTCATTTTCATTGATTTCGCATTTCAGCAACATTGATTTTGGCAACGTTTGGAAACAATAGTATTTTGTAATATTTTTTTTTAGAGGAGGCGTAGTATTTTTTTGTTTCAATTCTCTGGCAACCCTGTCTTTTTCCCGGTGAAAATGCTTTGGGACCTTACTTGGCGCGTTTTCGAAAAGTCACCAACTGGCGCGTTTTTGCGTGTCTCGCGGAATTGAAAGCTCCGAGAAAAACTACGCTAAAAAGCCAGGGTTACCACGCTTGGCGCGCCTATCGCCCATTTAGCGAGAAAAGGGTACCTAAAGCACAGATTAACCAAACATCGTATCAATTGCGTTATTGCATTGTTCTTTTTAAAGTGTTTCATTTCGGAAAATGTAATATTTTGTTTTTAAAGCTAGGAAATAAAACTTTCTTCTCCTTTTAAACTTTGGTAAGATTTCTGTTGGTTTCTGTGAGCAACAAAATTGTTCTTATTTTTGTGCATCTCCCCTTGGGGTTGTATGCGAATGTTCCAAGGGGTGTTTTACCCCTTTTATGGAGTAGATCAGTGTTCATTTCAATGCAGACAAAAGTGATATGAATTGGCGCGACCACTTGGCAATATATCGCCAAGCTTTTGGTCGTCAAGTATTTGCCGCCAATTTGGCGACATATCGCCAAGTTGGCGAAAAAATTGTTTTCTTTTTTTTATTTGAACTCAGTTTGACGCTATTGGCGATATTTTGCGAAAAATTCACTGAATGATGTTAAACTTTGCGATATTTAGGAGATTAATCATTGTAAAACATTTTTTTTTGCATTGTTTCGTGGCAAACTAGGGATATAAATGTTTAAACTGTTATCTTGCTCACTCCAAGCACTATTTTAGCACTTAAGGCATCTACTAAGAAATTTACACATAAAATTAAGTAGCGTGGGGTCCATACCAGATTTTTATATCATACTTTGAATTAATTATAGTTGAATTACAAGTAAAATAGAGCATTTTTTCTGCTATAACAATTATTTTACAAATGAACTTTTAATTTTATACCACGGGCAAAGCCGTGCGGGTACCGCTAGTTTAGACATAAAAGAAAATAGTGTGGGGTCCATACCAGATTTTTTTACTTGTCAGGCTTGTATCATGCTGCTTTTAAACAAGAGCTCCCCTATTAGTTTCTCAAAGGATGTTTTTCACAACTGAGCAAATTGTCAAACTGATTGAAATATGTTTTATATTTGTTGTTTTCAAGTATTTAAAAAAAAAAAATAAATTTTTAATGCTTATCAAAATAATAAAATAAAATGAATCCAAGTTCATTTAAATTTATCTACAAATAGCTTTGAGAAATACCAATAACAAGCTAATGGTACAAAAAGGTACATTGTAATTTCTTTGAACCATATTGTATTCACTTTTTGGCGGATTTTCATTACTTATTTTTACACCATAATTTGCTCAATGGCTAAACAAAATTATTCGAAACTTGAACGTTTTTTTGTGTTTTAGTCTGTAGCTGTACCAATGTATTTTGTTGATTTCTATGAAAAATCAAGTTCAATGCACTTTTGTGGTTTGCTGTTTTCAATATAGCCCAGTAATGTGTATTTTAAGGTCTTTGATTGTTTTTATTTGCTGAATGTATGTATACTTTTTACAGGTACATCGCTCTCTGTTTGTGGATTATATTACAAGAAAACTGGATGAATTTTGTTCAAGACTCTTAAAAGATGCTTCTGCTTTTGATTCTGGTATTTGGAACTTGATTTTTTACAAATACAAATGCAACGACCAGCAGCAGGCTTTGGGCCCAACTGGGCTGGTCCTAGTCAAATTAAAAACCCCAATGAAGATCAATGACCCTCTTGAAGCTATCTACTCCATTGCTCCTTACCGCCTCTTCCAGTAAACTGTTCTAAGTTCCCACTACCCTGCTAAAATAGTAATTTTTTTTCAAATTTCCAGATTAGCCTGAGATTTGAACAGCTTAAAACAATGACCCCTTGTCCTGTTTTCTGTGCAAAAATCTAACCCTGCGACATCATTCAGTTTAATAAATTCAAATAACTAAATCATGTCCCCTCAGGTTCTCCTTTGGTCAAGACTATACATATTAAGCATTCTAAGTCTGGAATTATAGTCTAAATTAGAAAATCCGTGTACTAACCTTGTAGCCCTTCTTTGTACCCTTTCCAAAAAATTAATCTTTCTTCAGATAAGGAGACCAAAACTGAACAGCATACTCCAAATGAGGTCTTATCAAACTTCCATATAGAGGCAGAAGAACCTTCTTAGACTTGTTTGAAATAGATCTATTAATAAACCCAAGCATCCTATTTGCTCTGTTACTAGCTATGCTGCACTGTTGGCTAAACTTGAAGTCCTGATTTATCAAGACACCTAAATCCATAACATTATCTGCCTTACTATGACTGAACCCTGTAAATAATAGTTCGTATGCTTATTTGCATGACTTAAGTGCAGCACTTGACATTTCCCAACATTTACTGCCATACCCCACATGTCTGCCCAATTAGTAATACACTAGGTGGCCAAAAGTATCCGGACACTTTCAAAAATTTACATTTTTAGATATAACGCGAGAAATAAGTGATCAATTGTTCTTTAACTTTAGTCATACAAAATATATTCTTCACCGAACATTTCCACGTTGAAATTAAATTACCCTTGCATTTGGGGGACGATAAAAAGGGGGGTCGAAAGAAAAACCGCTTTTTGACCATAACTCTTTGAAAATAGCTCGGAATAAGCTATGCATTTCAGTAATTAATTAGCATACTATGTATAATTACTATACAAATTCAAATGAACGTACCACTCTTACTTCCGAAGATATGAAACATTTTTTAAAAAACGGCAATTTTATTTGAAGGGTTTTTGCTCATAACACGCAGAGTTTTTTATCAAACCTTATCAAAACTTCAGGAAAGATGACAAAATACAAGAGAAAGAACATACTAAAACAGTTTTTAAAAATATTAAAAATCCGATGAGATATGAACGTTAAAAGGAAATAATTTTGCACGGCGCATGCGCGAAAGACAGAAATTTATAACTACAAAAATATTGTAGCCTGGTGTATACTGCATCTTATAAAAAAAGTTCCAGTTGAATATCGTAAAAATTGAAAAAGATATCAGCAATCTAGTGAGCTGTAATTCATTCATTTGCAGTCAATTCATAAATGGAGAGGGGTTGTTCACAAATAGTGTGGGGACAATCGAGCATATTTTTCAATGTTAAATTGTATACTGTTTAAAAATTCATATTTGGCATAGAAATCACATTTCGCCCATTCGGCCAAAAAGACCTTATAAGTAGGTGGCCAAAAGTATACGGAGACCCCCTGAAACGTTGATTTTGAACGATGACGAAATAACCTTTATTTTAAAAATAGCTCTTTGTGGAAAGACCCTCACTATGTATGTATTGTTTGCGAATGAATGAAATACAGCTCACTAGACCGCTGATATCTTTTTCAATTTTCATGATATTCAACTGGAACTTTTTTTATAAGATGCAGTATATACCAGGCTACAATATTTTTGTAGTTATAAATTTCTGTCGTTCGCGCATGCGCCGTGAAATTTTTTTTCCTTTTAACGTTCATATCTCATCGGATTTTTAATATTTTTAAAAACCGTTTTAGTATGTTCTTTCTCTTGTATTTTGTCATCTTTCCTGAAGTTTTGATAAGGTTTGATCAAAAACTCTGCGTGTTATGAGCAAAAACCCTTCAAATAAAATTGCCGTTTTTTAAAAAAATGTTTCATATCTTCGGAAGTAAGAGTGGTGCGTTCATTTGAATTTGTATAGTAATTATACATAGTATGCTAATTAATTACTGAAATGCATAGCTTATTCCGAGCTATTTTCAAAGAGTTATGGTCAAAAAGCGGTTATTCTTTCGACCCCCCTTCTTATCGTCCCCCAAATGCAAGGGTAATTTAATTTCAACTTGGAAATGTTCGGTGAAGCCTATATTTCGTATGACTAAAGTTAAAGAACAATTGATCACTTATTTCTCCAGCAATATGTAAAAATGTGAATTTTTGAAAGTGTCCGGATACTTTTGGCCACCTAGTGTATGTTCCAAATCCTGTTGCAGCTGATTTACTTGTTCGTCATTTTCTACAACCCCCATAATTTTTACATCATCAGCAAAACAATTCATGTTTCCAGAAACATTTTCATGAATATCATTCATAAAAATAATAAACAAAAGGGCACCTGAAACTGATCCTTGGGGAACCCCACTTAAAACCTCACTCCATTTTGAATAGTTACCCCTAACAACTACTCTTTGATTCCTTCCTGTCAGCCAATTTCTAACCCAAACTAGAATTTTACCTCCTATTCCTACAGCAGCTAATTTACTGAGTAGTGCTACATGAGGCACCTTATCAAAAGCTTTTTGAAAATCTATGTAAACAACATCTACACACTTTTAGCTATCTAAAGCCATGGAAACCTTGTCGTAGAAATGTAATAATCATATTACAGTTGTAATTTTTCCTCCGACTTCTGCAAGTTAAATCATGAAGTCCCAGAGTATCCCACCAAGTTGTTTTTTTCATTTGAAGTTACTTTTTTCTCATGGGTCACTTTGTGGCTTTTTTTTATCAAATGGTTTATATCTAGAATCACATTTTGGTTAAAAACGTATTGGTTATTTCCCTTTATTTGGTATCTCATAACATAATTCAGTTTTGCTAACAAATGCAGCAAACTTTTCTTATGAACATGGAAAAGTAGCTCAGTCACTATTACTTAGAGCCGGTTTTGTTAAGTTCTCCTCATGGTACTGATAAAACGAAAATTATTCCAATCCGAGCCCCACTAAATGCCAAGTTCCTAGTTTCAGACTAGGTTGACATGGTCTCTTGTCGGCCCTGCTGTTATTAACGCCCAACTCTTCTCAAGGCAGAATCAAAACTATCAACTGTGATTGAAGGGAGAAAACCACTGATATCAACAGGATTTTTGTTGATCGTGATACTAACTTTTTAGTGAAGAGTCAGATTAGAACAAACTTTTTTTGTTAGAAAAAAAGGGTCATCTACTGCTCTAAGGCCGTTAGTTTTACTACTGCCTATTTAAATTTTCAATATTTGAAAACAATTTTTTCAGTTCCAATATCTCCTGTTCAAACAACCTTCTCGCCAACACTCTAAATAACTTTTTA